>NDGM011135219.1:0-18662 GCA_002564305.1 Octomys mimax | reverse complement strand
AAAAAAAAAAAAAATTGTGGCCTTAGATATCCAATTGTGTAATAAAAAGATTTTCCAGTGTGTTAAGTCCATCACTGCCAGAACATTTCTATTGTCTAAAAACCATATTTAGTTATATCTTTATTTTTTAATCTGTATTTATTTATTTATTTATTTGGTACAGTGTCTTATTATTCAGCTGGGACATGCAGTGATCCTCCTGTCTCAGCCTCCCCAGCCCTGGGATTATAGGTGCATGTCACCATATCCGATTCTGGGGCCAGCATAGCATTTAGTACCGAGTATCAAAGTCGGTACACTACTCCTTGTACTTGCCAGGCAGGTGCTTAGACTGCTGAGCTATCTACCTGGCCCTGTGTCTTTAAAATATTCAAATTTTATGTCTACTGGAATTTGTCTGCCAGTATTACCTTGTTCTATTGCTACCTGATGGTATCTAATTTATGAAGTCAATTTAAATGCGATGTTTTTTGTATTCATTTTACTATTTAAATTCATCACAGTGCATTTATATTCCCTTTTTGAAATCGCTTCCTGGCCCCCAGCTATTGAACACATGACTTTGCAAACAAAAGATACTAATTTAAGTGTTTTCCTATAAATAAATTTTTTGATTCATCAGCTGTGTTCATCAGCTCTTTAAGGAAAATTTCTGTCACAGAATAGGTACAGGGGAAGGGAAAGAACCAGCAATTCAGAATCACTACTGTGTTTCCTGGTACAGTTACTTTCTGTTACCATAGCTATGCAAAGACTGGCCAAGGTCTTGTGAGAAATAAAACAAAGGAAATATACTAAGTTCTTTGATAGAAAACAGAAGGCATGACTTGGAGGAGTCGATTTATGTGTAGAAGGTAGATGTGTGCAGGACCCTCCTCACCTTCCGGACTCCTTCACCGTCATCTTCTCTTCCCGGCTGATGGAAGTGAGGTAAAGATTAGGGCTGGTGCAAAGCGGACAACCAGCTGTCACATCCCAAGTCATCAAAACCTATGGCTAACTGGTGGACTGAGACTTTTCTGAGGAACAGAGGACATACACACAGAGCACAGGATCCCAAGTGACTCCAGGTTTATGATGCCTGAGTACTATTCATGAGTCTATCCACAGCTACAGTTCTTACTTCTGTGTTTACACATGGGTCAGACCAATCCAAAGGCATTATTCTAATGCTTTGTTTGCATCTGGTGAGAAGCCAAGTACATTTTCAATTGAATAATTTCCCCATCTGAGGTGAGGCCGAGTGAGGGTCTTTTTCTTTTTTTTTTCCATCCTATTTATTTCTTGATTTATTTGGCACAGGGTCTCATTATGCAGCTCGGACTGATAGTGATCCATCTGTGTCTGCCTCCCCAGTGCTGGGAATCCAGGCAGGTGTCACCAGGCTCAGCGTGGGGCCGGCATGGCACGCGGCATCAGGTATCATACCAGGTCCTTGAGCTTGCCAGGCAGGCTCTTAGACCACTAAGTTTTTATCTCCCCAGCTCCTCAGTGAGTTTTCCATGTGATAATTTTCTCACTGGAATATTTATGTGGTGTGGCATCCAGTCCAGAAATAGTGGATGCTAAGGTCACCTTCTCTTTGTCCTGAGGTTGCTGCGAGCCTTTTACAATGGCCTACTCTTTTCCATAGAATGCACTTTTATTCTATTTTCGGTAAATCTATACCCTGGCTGCCTTTCCTGTTGTTTTGTTTTGCTGTTTTTGTTGTTATTGTTGTTCGAGTATTTATTTAGAAAACCAAGGGCCTAAAAAGCCACCAGGAGTCCCCATCCTGTAACCAGTGATCTCCACTGTAACTCCTTCCTTGCCCCATTTCCCCTGGTAGGAACCTTACTAGCTGAGTGCAAATTTATCTTATTTTCTTCAATGTAACCCTGAAAAAAAATCATCCTCAAATTATGTATACTTTCCTATAGGGAGTTCTAGTCCGCGTACAAAGACCATTTTTTAAAAAATGTCTCCAAGCTTTCTAGGACACGTTCTTCCTGCTATAATGAGTTACATATAATCCTAAAGGCAATGTATTCTAATGTCCTATAATCCTTTTACAAATGAGTAACTAGAATCAATCCATTTCAATTAGTATTCGATTATGTTTACTGAAAAACTCTATTGGGTCCAAGAAATTGTGCCTAACTCTTTTTTGTATTTTTATTTTTGTTTTTTAAATCCAATATCCTGCTCAAAGTTTTGATATTTTTTACTCAAAGTTTCAGATACTAACAAATACTAGTTTGTTACATCAAACCAAAATCTTTATTGGACTCCAAGTCAGAATCATAGCTTCAATTTCAACTAGAAAAGTGTATTTTTCAATAAGCATTAGTACTTTTATAAATTATTGGTGTTTTGAGAGAGGGTCTCACTATATATTTCAATCTGACATTGAGCTCATTTCCTAACCCAGGTGGACCTCACACACTGATGACTCTGTGCCTCATCGTGCCTGGCATCAAGGAAAAGGTTTTTGGTCAACCCATTTCTTTACTTTGCTTTTCAGAAAATTAATGAAGACTAGCCACTTCAAGACAAATTTCTGGAAATCTCTGAATTATCGCCAAAGTATCACCAGAGATTTAGATATTTTGAAATGGTCTGAAATTCATTACACACTGAAAATAATGATTAAAATGCAAATATGATTAGGAAATAAAGTTTTCAGATGTGTCATATTTTCAATTTGGAAACTGATGCTAAGAACAAGGTTTTCCAGGAAATATATATGAAACACACATAGATTTACTTGGTAAGTTCGAAAACGTGAGAAGGATGGAAAATGTTTAAAAGTGAAAATTTCCTTTACAGGGAATTGATCATAACACAAAGACGTACTGAATTTTAAGTGAGGAATAAAGGAAATACTTAAAGTTTTTTCTGCCTCTTCTTTTGTTTAATGACGTGGAGTCTGAAAATGAAATTCAGAAATGCTATTTTTGTTTCTCTCTGTACGATTCACTTAACACACCTCCTGAACAGGAAAACAACTCCGTACCTTTCAGATGATTTGATATGCCTGCTTTAGACCTTATCAAAATGAAATGGATGTGATGCTGAATAGAACTGAAATTAATTAGAAGCCTGACTCTGTCATATGGTGAAGCATGCATGAGGTTTTTGAATCCTGAAAGGTATTCTTTCACAGCCTACACGTTGGCAAGAGATGATTGGGGTCGCTTTAGAAAGAGCAGCTCCTTCTAAGGGCTCATGATTAAAATCTTCTCAAATACTGCCTTTGTTTATAAACACAGAAGGCTCTGTAGTCATAAAGTAATGAAGGCTAAATATACTTGTAACACGTTACAAAGTTAGAAAACAAGTAATTCTTTGCTTTTATATTGTATGAGAAAACATCTTTTACTGGTGTTGAGTAACACTAAATTAACAAGATAGAGAGAGTTGTCAGTAGTCACAGCACAAGAAAACACATCAGGAATTTATTAGATTTGGATTTATCAGCGCATAGAAATTCATGATGTTTAACTTAAAGGCAAAAAGAGCAGAACACTTTGAATAATAGCTTGAAGTGGATGATTAGCTAAGGGGATGCAACATTTAATAGCCAAAATAAATTACTATAATTATTTTATTACCTATGCTAACTGATTCCATTGTTTTTATTGAAATAACAGCTCCCCAAGGAAGGGAACAGTGCTCTTCAATGAATCAGTGAAGGAGGCTTGTATATTCTCCTACAGCAATCAAAAACAATGAAAAATAGCCTTCATTGATAATACTTTTAATGTATGCGTTACAGCTTGGCAAAAATATCCTGTGGAAAGACTAGAAAGCTCACTAAAGACAATATGGGTCTGTGCAGCTCTTTGGTCCAATATTTAGACTCTTTTATGACTTCATGTCTTCAGAAGTATTCTTCTATCCCTTGCCCCAACATTTTATTTTTCTGGGAAAGATCTAGAGATGCTTTTATACCCGTCTTCTAGCAAAAAAGTCTACAAGTGCTTGAAGTCTTACACACAAGTTTCTCAAGGGAGTAGGGAGGAGACAAAATGAGTGAGTTTTGGAGGGTATATGAGGCCATGCAATAAACATATTACTTATTCTTGGAAGGTTCATTGTACCTGAGATAAATTACAGGTTATTTTTTATCAAAAGTAAGGTAGATATATTATGAGGTGTGGAAGGACTTTCAAATACACTCAGAACTAATGGAAAACCTGCTCTCTCCCTCCTTTCTATCCAGAATCTCCATTCTATCTTCACTTCTAAACTCTCTGGTGTTTAATGGCATCTTATGAAGGAGGATCATACATATTCCTGACGTACTTCTTTGTTTCCTTCCACTTCATCTGCCACTGTAAACTGCAAGTCCACAGAACACAAAATCAGAAAGAGGAGAAATTATTTTTAATTAAGGGCAAGGGGACGGGGAAGTTATGGAGCAACACACTCAAGGTTGGACTTTACCAACCACTTTTTAAGTGAAGTTATTTTTAGTTTTTGGTCTTAAAATGTCACTATTTTTATAAGAATTGTTTGATTTTATTTAGAATGGGATTTTCAGACTCATATTTATAATACTATTTGGAAGGAGTCCTTCCAAGACTTTGACAAAGTCTACCAGCTCAGCACCTACTCCTTTATTCACATATTCAGTTAATAAGAAACATATACTGAGTCCTACACATCAATGAAATGGGTAGAGAGATGAACAAAATTATTAGCTGGAAGATTTAAAAATAGGGACAATAGAACCTGGAGTGACTTTTGTCCTCCCCACTAAAGCAGTCAGAATATGAAGATGTTCCAGTTAACGTTTCCTCTTATTCACCCTTTGGATTCACTAATTAAGGAACTATTCAGAAATATTTTGGAACCACTTTGCATTGACGTATTTTCCCTCCTTGCTGAGATTTTTGGCTTTCTTTATTTTTTAGTTACCCACAATCAACTGTGTTCCAAGCATATTGCATATAAAATTCTAGGAGTACACAATACATTTGAAAATGTGGGCCATTCTGAGTTGTGTGATAAAGGCTTGCATTGTCTTACTCTGGCTCTCGCCCTCCCTTCCAGGACATGAGTGATCCCTTTCTGCTGCATCACTGTGCTACATCAGCTCTCCTCGCATCAGTCGTGTAGTAGACAGGCAAGAGCCAGATCCACTGTCTGGGCTCTCGGTGCTTGTGCCCAAAGAACTTTCTCTCTCTGTCTCTCTGTCTGTCAGTCAGTCTGTCTGTCGTCTGTCTGTCTGTCTGTCTGTCTGTCTCTCTCTCTTTCTTTATTTAAGAATGGCCCCAAAGTGCAGGAGTAATTATGCTGGCAATTTTATTATAGTATATGCTGATAAATAATAAATGTTCTGTTTTATTTTTAGTTGTTAATCTCTGACTGTGTCTAATTTATAAATTAATTTTTATCATAGGCATGTACAGAACAAAATGCATAATGCAGTTCTGTATTATCCATAGTTTTAGGTCTCTGTTAGGTAGTCTTGTAATACATCCTGCTTAGATGTACTTAGGAATTGCAACAAATAACTGACTACCATTTGATAATCATATCCTAAGAATATTTTGCATGTGCTGTTTGTTTTAATTCCTAAGACAGCACTATCTTACAGAAAACCTAACTCAGACTCTGAAACATTAAGTGAAGCATAGAAATAAATAGCTACAAAAGAGACAAATGGGACCGAACCCAATTCTAACTAATTGCATATCTATTCTCTTTCTTGTATGGCTTCACTCTCTCCTTTGGGGGCTTCAGTAAAGACTAGATACCAAACCTTCAGCTCATTCTCATTCTGAGGAAGACAGACAAGGGTGAAGTGAATCAATGAATCATAATTTCTTTCAATTATACTGCTCATCTAGGGGGGATCCTTTTGAAGCTCTGGAAGACAGATATTTCCTGAAGTAGGTAGACACTTGCTGCTGTATTTACCAGGCAAAGGTGGTTTGCACCATAGATCGTGTTGCTAGGACTAAAGTCTAGATAATGAGCGAAGCCCATAGGTCAACACAACAGGATACCTCTAAGTATCTTATGGACTTTATGCTTTAAAATGAAGAGGTGAGACAAAGGCATGGGAAAGAAAATAATGAGAATTTCTAACCCTATAAAAAAAATTCTGTAAGACAGGAATTACCCTTCCTTTTACAATGGAGGAGATTAAGGCTAGAGAAGTCAAGGGAACACTAAAGTTAGTATGTCTAAGGGGAACACATTGTTTTATAGAAGAATTAGAACACTTATCCAGCATTATTCTGTTCAGAATCTGAGTTCATTTGTTCTGCTAATGTGATTTTTAAAAAATCTGTAGATGATTAGGCTCAAGTGGTCAGAGTGACCTCTTCGAATCAGTATTTGCTCTTTGCCACAAGAAACAAAAAAGAGAGGGAATACAGATAGACATTTCTAGAAGACGAACTATTTCAAAATCAGTGCTATGGACATGTGCAGTCAGATCGTTCTGCACTGAGGAAACCTGCTCCCTGTACTGGGTGATGTGCCGCCGCCAGAGCCTCTGCAGGTGAGCTCCTCCAGAGCCATCTCAGGCCTCATTTCAACCACAGAAGTCTCTGTCCCTTGTGAGACTCCCTTTCCCCCTTTAACAACCACTAATCCAGAGGCATCACACAGGGGCTAGCGATTTAGCTCAGAGACAGCGCCTGTGTGGTAAGTGGGAGGTCCTGAGTTCGATTCCTGGCACCAAATGCAAAACAAAAGAAAAAAGGGACCAATGAGAAAAGGCCCTCCCAGGAGTCAAGATTCATGAATGACGTAGCTGCTTCCCTCATTCACAAACTCTGACAAAATGTCTGAGCTTATCGAAATTCAGAGAACTCATATAAGACAACTGAGAAAATGACTACTTTAGTTTTTAAGTACAATAACTTCAACGCCTCCGAATAAATGTGAGGTTCGATGCAAAAATGTTTCGGACACACATAAGCCCAATTTGAAGGAGCATTATTATTGCATGTGTGTGGAAAGCCAAAAAGAACAAAAGAAAATAAAAATCAAAGGACAGAAGTTCAGGTGGCATTAAGTATGCTACATTTCTGAAAATCATCAAAAGTCATCAATGAAAGGGTAATAACTCTTCTCAGTGCTTGAGGCGACTTCCTGAAACTGCCATGCAAGTAAAAGAGGGTTCGTGGAAACGAGGGTTTCTGATGACACCACAAGTTTTTAATCTCCATCCACAAGTGAGAACTAAGGGTCTGTCCCATTGTCACACAGAGAGGAAAATACAGCAAGCCTGCTGGAAGTGTAAACAAACACTAGTATCAGCTGAGCTAATTTCTAATTTCAGGTCTGCCTAAACGTTAGCTGAGTGACCCTGATCAGTTTGTTTCATCCTTCAGCACCGAGTATTCTTCCCCTATTCAGTGGAATTTAATTGATTATTTTCCACTCTCATTGTGAATACTCAGTGGAAGAAATATATGTGTCACACAGCAATGATACGTAGAAAGATGACACCTATGCCCAACCATGTTAGCAGAGGGTGCTGAACAGTAACTTTTTTCTATTTTGTTGTCACAATTCCACAATATGCAATATATTCCACATGGGGTTGAGGAGATTAGACTTAAAGGGGAGAGGGAGGACTGATTTCAAAGATAAGAAACTTCTATTCAACACGCCAAGGTCATCCAATCCAAATTTGAAATCATCTAAAATTTTATTTATTTATTTATTGTATTTAGGACGGGGTGTATCAGGTGTACAGGGTCTCACTGCTTAGATCTGACTCATAGTGATACGCCTGTTTACAGCCTCCCAGGAGCTGGGATTACAGGCACACGCCACCACGCCCAGTCTCAATCATCTCAGCATGCCCCAGGGGTGGGGCTGGCATGGCAGGCCCGGGGATCCAACTCCTGGCCTCTGTGTCTCCTTAACCAGGTGCTTTAATCCGCTGAGCTATTTGGATGGTCTTTTTAAATTATTATTATTATTAGTTCTTTTTTTTTTGTACCAGTGATCAAAGTCGGAACCTTGCTTATGCAAGAGCTAAATCCCTGGCCCAATATTCAGAAATTTGTAACTGAGTAATTTTTTAAAAATTCTCCTTTCTTTACATGCTTTCTACTAAGGGAAAAATCATAAAGCACATATATTTTACCTAATCCTTGCTTGAGTTCTAATAATAATTACGAATATTAGTCAGGTTTATATGCTTTACAACATAAACAGAGGGTCAATAGAAAGCAGCATGCTCATTTAAGGTACCAGAGAGAGACGAACACCTGTAACAAGAAATAGGAGAAAACTGTCAAAAGTACATGAAATTAATTATGCCCATTTTGGAATATATATCATTTTTACTACAATGTGACAATGGAAATGATATTTTCACAATATTTTAAAGAGCAGGAAACCCTACGAGTATTTAACTGACACTTCAATAATGATATCTCTATACCTGGAAGAGGGATCTTTCTCCTTCATTCTGCAGCCATCTTTCCTTATATTTTTAAATGCTATTGCTCTTTACGTTGTTTTCTCCTATCACAGCTACGTTTGGTTAAAGTCAATGCTGGTGTGTTTCCTTGAAAACAAGGAGTATCACTTTACAAAAAGAAGGATTTTGTTTCTAGATTTCTTTTCATAAGTTGTACATTTCAAATGACACTATATACTTTTCTTTACAATTAAAAAAAAAAATCTTCTTTTACCTTTATTTCTTTGCTCATTCCATTCACAGTTCCAGGGACACTGAACCTACATTTTCATAGGCAAAAGTTCAAGGACTAAAAATGCTATACACTATTTTTTAGATAATAGATGACAGCCCTGCATGGAAACCAGCTACCTGACATGGAATGGGTCACTAATTCACCCCACGAAGCCCACCATGAAGATATCCCTGGTATCAAATAAATAAATAATTAAAAAGGGCTGGCCAAATAGCTCAGCGGATTCACATTCATAACTAGCTCTTGATCTATCAATTTGAACTGGACCATTTTCCTCCAAGTGTTGGTAGGTGTGTCATGTACAGCCTAAGAAGAACTTAAGACTTTCAAAGACCTGTCAACATATTATGCTTTGTGAACCACAAAAAGCATGTGAGCTGTATGCGGGGCAATGAATTCTTCATGTCATTATAAACAAGATAAATAACATTTTGTGAAACCTTAGACTTCAAATGCTAGAGCGCAGAAAAAAAGAGATGTTTATATTATATATATATAATATATATTATATATATGTAATATATATATATAATATATATATATATCTTTCATTTTACTCTCTACATCTTTGTACCCTGAGTTAGAAATCTCTTTGAGTTTCCTTTTCGTTTGTAGCACTGCATTTGTCTTTGGGAGGAATCGTATTTATAAGCTGAGAGAGAAAGTGTGCCAGTCATGTCAGTTCTCTCTTGCAGGCTGTGGACTCAGCAATACTTCCAACAGCTTTCTACCAGATCGGGAGAGCCTTCAATATAATCTTCTAAATGTTTATTGAAGGTTAGTACACACATTTTTCCTTTTCATTGTAGAAAGGATAAAACCTGTACAACAATTGTGTTTTACAACAGCCCCTTCTCAGTGTCATAAAGCTGAAGTTGTAATTTAGGATTGATAGCTACAAAAGGGAACAGGAGTTCAGGATTTTTTGAGTTTTAGACAAACACTTTGCACATGCACCAGTTAAACCTCCAGCACTTACAATCCTGTGAAGTAAATTCAGGCCCTCAGGCTTGAGGGGATAAGCACTAGAGGTACCTTATAACAGCAAGTGAAGTCATCAATTTAACACATTTGATACATGTGCTGTTCAGTTTTTGAAAAGTAAAAAGAAAGCTGAAGGAAATGAACAAGGCATAAGACTTGATGCTAAGCATTTTGAAAATGTACATCTCGAATGGAAACATAATTTATCTTGCAGTTACGGGAGCATTCCAGAGCCCTCTCTGCAGACTCAGCAAAGTACCATGCATTGGCAATCAGCCTAGAGGGAGGCGAGGTCACTGACCAGCTTGTAGGAGGGAGACCTTGCATTTTTGTAAAGATTCTGATCAGTAATATGAAGCTGGTATTACCTACCTTGACTAAACTCTGACATGTGCAGGATTAGAATATTGTATAAACATAACTTCACGCCCTCTGAAAAGCTGGCTAATGCCTTATTCTCCAGGCAAGGACAGCATTTCCAGCTTAGTTGGTTTCAAAAGAAAAGCATGCCACCCTTAGTACAGTAATAGCAAAGGAAATCTTCAGGAATCAATACTGGCTAAGAATTTTACTTTGCATATCAATAGCTGCCTTCATCATATATGACATCTATACCACGACAAATCAGAGACAACTACATTAACTCCCTAACTGAAAATAACAGCACCTGAAATAAAACCTGTCAACAATATTTTAGCTGTATCCATAAGTATGGACCATGTATTAAGACTACAGAAGGCATATGGAGTACAAAAGAAACCCAGACTTTGCTAAGATGTACTTTCTAATCTAACAGAAGAAGCAAAGTAATTTTATATTATACACAGTATACAAAACTGTACACATTTAAAAAAATATCCTAAAAAACAGAATGATAAACAATTGGTTGTAACAAATATGTAGGTTAAAGATCTTTTTTAAAATGTATTTAGTACAGGGTCTATAAGGCCTTACTATGTAGAATGGACTTACAGTGACTCTCCTGTTTTCAGCCTCCCAAGCACTGGAATTACAGGCACATGCCACCATGCCCAGTCTTAAGTACACTCTCAGTGTACCCCGGGGATAGGACTGGCATGGCACAGTGGGGATCGAACCCTGGTCCCTGTGTCTACCTAAGCAGGCACTTTAATCTGCTTAGCTATCTGGCCGGCCCTGAGAATCATTTTTAAGAGCAAAAGGTTATAAAGGTAAAAACTAGTCCTGGAAAGAATGTGGATGTTGAGGCAGAGGAAGATTAATGGATGATAATTTATTTATGAAGGTTGGAGGAAACAAAGTCTTAATTTGACTTAGCATTGAGCATTTTGAAGCAATCACATTGTGATTCAAGTTTGAGAACTACAACTGTTGACAGAAATGGGGTTATTTCTACTGATCTCCCACCTCTTGGTGGGATAGTAGGTAGGACTAGATAGAGGTGTCAGAGGCGGAAAGCAGTGGAACCATTTATATAAATGGTATGAAAGGTAGAAGATAAGAGTCCAAAGTTAAGAATGGCATTGTATAGCAGAGAAAGAAAGGGATTGATAAACTTTAAAGGGGATAAAATGAACAAGCACAAATTAAGAAGAGTAGCTGTAAAAATCACAATTCATCTACTCAGTAAGTCTTGGGGCAATCATCCTTTGATGATTTGAAGTCCCATCGTCCCATCATGAAAGGCGTTGTGGTTGGCTCCATCATGTTCCCCAAAAGCCTTGTTGTACTGAAGGTGTGGGACTTGGGGGATGAATGGATTCTGAGTTTTAATTTTATGGAATGGATTAACCCACTTATGAGTGTATTACATCAATGAGCTGTTAGGAAGTGCTGCCCACTCACAGGTGGCAGGTCCCCAGGGTATGTGTGCCTTTGAGTGGTAGTCTTGTCCCTATGCCCTTCTTCTGGCTCTTTCCCCTTCTATGCTTCATGGCGACCATAATAGAGTGGCTTTCCTTAATGGTGCCTGTCCACCAATGATGTTCTTGCGTGTGAGCCAGTTATGCACGGATTGAAACCTCTGAAATCATAGGCCAAAATAAATATTTCCTCTATTAAGTCCCTTATGCCAGTCACTTGGCCATAGCAATGGGAAATGGGCAAACACAATATACAGCAGCTCTCCCAGGAAGTGTAGGAATGAATAACATCACATATTAATATAAATGTAGGAAGTAGAAAGAACCACCTTACAGATGTACATGGTTTTACAACACTGAAGAGAAATTCAGGGAAAACTGTTCCTAATGTTCTACCCTAGGATATATAAGCCTTATACGATGACATACAAATACTGTGCTAGAATGTTCTTAGCAGCTCTATTCAACACTGCCTCGAAATAGAAGCCACTTAAAACATGCCATCAGCAAATCTGTTAAGAAAAATCTTCCACACCCTTATAATGAAACAGAAGTCATCAGAGAGAATAAGCAAGTTATAACCTTACAGAAAAACATAGATGAATTCTCGTTAACATAATGCTAATGTACAAAGCCAGGAAAATGTTTATATTGTCAATTTTACTGATTCAATGGAGATAAAATTTGAGTAGGTCAGAAGTCAGCAGAGCCACTCATTTTGAAAAGGCTGGTGACTAGAAGGAGACAGGGGAAGTTGTGTGTTTCTGGAAGTGTCTCATGACCTGTGAGGGTCACACAAGTATAGTCATTTGATGAAACCAACACTGTCCCTTTAAGATTTTAATATAATATTTTTTTCTGCCTTTATATTATATGTTGATAAAACAAGTTTTAAAAATGGCAATCAGTAGCTGGGTGTCGCACTGCCTGCCTTTAATCCCGGCACTTTGGTAAATTAAAGCAGAATTGTAAATCACAGTCCAGCCTGGGAAACTTAACAAGAGCCTGTCTCAAAAATAACATTTTTGAAGGTCTGGGGTTACGGCTCAATACGAAGTTCCCAGGGCTCAATCTTTAATACAACAAAACAAAGAAGAGGAAGAAAGAAAAGAAAAGAAAAAATAATATTTAGTGAAGATTATAAGAAATTATTAGAGATTGAAAATGAATTGTTGCTAAACAAATGTAAGTCAGTCCCTCAGATAGGGCCTAATAATCTACAGGAAACTTCCTACATACTAAGACAGAAAGAGAGGTTAATTGTATCATTGGTTTTAAGTGACGCTTCAAAAACATATACCTTTGATTCTCCCGTCACCTGAATGCTTTCAAGTATTCAGACTTACAGACTGCTGCAAAAATCATCAACGGGTTGTTTTTTTTCAGGGCACATAATCATCCCAAGGTCTTGTGTGGGCTTCCCATGGAAACTCAGGAGTGGTCTCAGGCAGGAACAATGCTCTTCTTTATCCCCTGGAAATAATGGCTCCCAGCCAACTCATGAGAAGAATGAAGCCGCCTGGGGTTGGACTCCCTGCTGTGCGGTAGAATTTCAGTTACAGCTGCTGCCTTGTTGGAACACCCGCCTTTCTTCACTTCCAAGGCTAGCTTCTCAGGGGGAGAAAAAAGCCTGTATTCATTGTCTAATTATCACCTTCACGTGTCTCAACAATAAGCTATGGCTAAAACATGTGCGTGGCTCAAAATATTATTGCAAAATTAAGACCTGGAAGAACAAACAAATCACCAATCAGTGTTTACGGGCTCCCAGAACAGAAAAATGATGACATGAAGTGAGCATTTTTCCTTAAATTTTAACTTCTTAATGAACAGATTTATATTTAGAAATATGAAATGATTCAGACAAATGGGGAGGAAAAAAAATTCACATGGAACAAGGTGGGCCAAGAACTAGTTTCCGAACACTGGCAGCCAGCCGAGCGCACCTCCATACCGGGACACGCAAGTTTAATCTTTATTATGGAGTGATCATAAGTGGACGGATCCTGAACACCATCTGCTCTCGGCGAAGCATCGGTGTAACAGGCTGTTCACCCTGCCATGCCCTTCACCTCTGCTCTCCAATTTCACCTGCAGCTCCATTTTGAAAGGTTGGGTTTTATTAAATGGAAAAGTTTATTGTCATTAATATTCTTTACAAGAGCCATTTATTTTCCACGAACAGCAGAATGAGCAGCTGAGATTGTAAATATGACGATCTATCAGAGGGTTCCAAGCAGGAGCAGGGTGAACTTTCTGTTGTGTGCTCAGATGCATCTTTGAATGTCAGATACTTTATCAACTCTGGAGCCCACCTGGGTTGTGCAGCGAGTATCCGATTTAGAATAGTGATAAAGAGATGGAGACAGATATCCTGCCTGTGGTAGGATTTCCTTTTTTAAAGTTGTGCATTTTGGATTGCAATATTATAATATTTTAAATTAAACAAAGAATATATCTCACATTTATTGTGCCCCATCGAAACATAACACTCTAGTTACTTTTTAAAAAAATCATTTATTTATTTATTTATTTATTTGGTACAAGGTATCACCATATAGCTCTGACTCATAGCAATTCTCTTGTTTTAGCTTCCCCAGGGCTGGGATTACAGGCGTGCACCACCATGCCCGGTTTCGGTGGCCAGCACGGTGGCACGGCAGGCACGCGGTACTGGAGATCAAACTTGGGCCTTAGGGCTGGCTGACCAGATAGCTCAGGAGATTAAAGCACTGCTTGTGCAGATGCAGGGACTGGGGTTTGCTTCCCCATTTGCTGTGCCGGCCCCACCCCCAGGGTGCGCTGAGAAGGCAATTGAGACTGGGCATGGTGGCGCATACCTGTTATCCCAGCACTTAGGAGGCTGATAAACGGGAGGATCTCTACGAGTCTGATCTGTGCAGCGAGACCCTGTACACCCTGTACTAAGTACATAAAAATAAACAAACAAACAACAACAAGCTGGGTCCTTGTGCTTGCCAAGCAGGCACTTAGACCACTGAGCTGTCTCCGCAGCCCTTTAGCCTGTGTGTGACCATCTCATAAACCTCTAATGCTAAGAGTATTGGACCATTTTGCAATGCAGGCACTTACAGGAGACTGGGGACTGTCTTGCCTCCTTATTTACCTCAGTCCTAACCTCTGGCAAGTGCGAGAGCGAGCTCATCTGGAACAGTGTCTGGAAAGATACAACTAAGGGTGTTAAGATGAGAACATGCTGTATTTAGGGTACCTCGGATGTTCTTTTGAAAAGGAGAAGGAAAAACCTTTAGTGGAGAGACAAAAACAGGACAGCATTTGAAGGTGGATGCAGATATTACAGGGATTTATCCATGAGTGAAAAAAAATCAAAATTTATGAAAGCAATGAGGAGGTAGCAACGAGACATGAAATGGACCTTTCTTTAGAGCATTCAGAAAATGCAGCGGCCACTAGCATGATTTGGGGCTTCCAACCTCCAGAACTGGGAGACACCGCAGTAGTCCCCTTAGCTTAGCATCCCGTTCCATACTTTCAGTCTACTTGTACCTGAGAACAATATACCGAAGAATCTAGACATAAGCGATCTGTACATTTTAAATCCTGCGCTGTGCTGAGTAGCATGATGAAATCTCACACCGTTGACGTGAAGCATCCCCTTTCTAGTGCAGTCACCGCGCGTACATCACGTCCACATTAGTCACGTGACAGACCCCTCAGCGTACAGATCCCCTATCGTGGCAGCCAAATGCTTGCGTTAGAGTAGCCCACGTTGTACTTAGTAATGCCTCCAGAGGGCAAAAGTGGGGGTGCTGGAAATTCCAAAATGCCAAAGAAAAGCTGTAAAGTAAATCCTATGAATGACATAATTAAATTTCTTGATTAAAGGACAACAACAACGGATGTGTAGAGGGGTTGCTGCACTTTCTGCCAAGCTTGATCCTTCTATCTAGGATATCGTAAAAAAGGAAAAGGATATTTGAGATACTTTTGTTATTACACTTCAATTTTTAAAGCCTATAGCTATAATGTATAAGTGATTCCCTAAGATGGTAAAGCTATTATTACATTTAGGTGTAGAAGATGTGAATAGAAAACACTCCTGTACCTGAAAGCATTGAGCCTGCGTAAAAACTTCAGCAGAGAACTCCCTGAAATGAGAGACGCTACTCTACTTACTTCACGTAAGGGAGGGTACACATGCAGGAGAGGGTATCCATAGGGTTGGGCACTACCTGCAGTTTTTGACATCTGTTGCAGGTCTACAAACATAACCTCCACAAATAAAGGGAAACTATAATACATTTCTCCTGTCTGAAGTCATCTAGTTTGTGCTAATTTATTACAGCAGCTCTAGGAAACTCTTACAGGGATAATTCCTGTCAAGTTATATTTTCTGAATTTTTTGTGAATTTAAGCAAAAGAGATTAATGATAATGGTAGTCAGAAGATGCTGGTGGTTGAAGTAGTTAAACTTAAGTGATTTTTGCCCTCTTCTCTTCTAGTTCAGGTACTTTTCTCGTCATTCACTTCTTTGTTCCTGTGCTAAGATATGTTAGAGAGAATGCTTAGAAACCCAAAGAATTCTTTAGGGGAAACATTTCAGATAACATCATAAGAATAAAACATTTCAACAACTTCATGGGAGGTTTTTTTTTTTTTTTCCCCTCACAGATTCTTCAGCGAATCCTTGAACAACACAATGTGTCAAGATGACAGTACATTGTGTATGCCAGAAAGGAGGATTATAAGTGTCATCTTTTAGGTATGTTAGCACTGTTGCTTATTCTGACTATGGAATATCTAAAACACTTGCCCCAAAGACAATGTACATTCACACATGAAATAAGCCTGCCATCCTATTTTCCTGATTATTGTCACCACAATATCTGATGGCTTACCTAACAGAAGTTCCCACCACCCAAATAACATATGTTACTAATTATTAGACTATTATTATTAGACTATTAGCCCAGGGCCTCTGAAAGGACACCACTAAATTACTGTCCAAACACACACTTCTGCCACAGCATAACTCAATTATTCTGCCGGCATGTATTTTTACATGTATCATTTGCTACTTAAAGATTTATTGGTCTGTCCCTTAAGGAAAACAGTGGAGCAAACAGAAAACAATTTATTCCTAATTTGCAAAGGCAGTAACAACCAACCTTGACCTCTGAAAATGAGATTACTAAGGATAATGTTCTAAAAATCTACTTGTCATCAAACAGAATTTTTAAGCAGAGTTATCTTTTAAGATGGAAGCACTTGTCTTTTAAGACTGTTCCTTATCTTGTGAAGTTGCCCTTGTGAAAAATGAACAATGACAAAATATTGGAGTATTAGGTTTGACAGAAGATAGCTCGGGGAAACAGACAGAATTTCAATGTTAACAAATATTTAAAAATTTTCTTTGCAGTAGCTCTAATGGCATATGCATAAAGAAAAACAGCCAGGACATCTTTTACAATAATAATAGATGCTTACAATTACAGTCATAATGTAGATACGGAAACACTTTGATACAATAAAATGAAATCCATTTTTTTAAAGAACACCACTTTCTCAAAGGAGTTAAATGCATTTGATATTTGAGAGACAATAAGTCATATAGAAAATAATAAGACTAGATTATAACAAATGCTTTGAATTTGTTAGGAGAAAAATTACACTGACTTGCATTTATTTATTTATTTATTTATTATTCCATACATGTGAAGTGCAGGTGGACAGGAAACAATTTCTATATTGGTTACCTTGGGCTTAAAAAATGATCACAAGTTGGATGAATTAAGAAACTCCAGATGCCTGGTTTCCTACAATTCTAAAGGACAGATGCCCCAAATCAAGTCACTAACAGATAGATGTGCACTCTGAAGGCTGCAGAAAGAATCTTTCTTCTGGGCTGGCAAGACAGCTCAGTGGTCTAAAACACCTGCTTAGGCAAGCTTAGGCAGGCATAGGGGACCATGGTTCAATCCCTGGAAGGGACCATGTGCCACGCCAGCCCTGCCCTCAGGGCGGGATCAGTAAAAACAAAAACAAAAACAAACAAACAAAAAACCACTTTCCTCTGCCTTGTGTTTGCTTCTTCTGGACCAGAGTACTCTCCCGGCTTCCTGGTTTGTAGAAATGCCACTGCGAGTTTTCTTCATTGCCGCCCTTTCGGTGACTTACTTCTCAGGTGTGTTCCTGTGTCTCTGCTCCTCCTTATAAGGATGCCAGTCACTGCATGTAAGGGCCTCTTCTTCACTGATTATAACTGTAAAGACTCTGGTTTGAAAAATGACCCATCTTGAGGGCATGGCAGACACGACCTTGGGAGAGCATTATCACAACTAAATCATTATCTGTAATCTAATTATATTTCCTGATTCATGCAGAGCAAAAGGAACCACAGTGCCATGTGAGTCTTCATGAACCTGCTTGAAGAATGGAGGAAGGTGGAGTACTTAGTCTCAGCATTCGCCTGTAGGAGCTGAGGAACCATTGCGTCAGCTGTCCTTGTTACGTGGTGCAGACAGTTAGAAAGCCCAGTGCAGTAAAGTCCCAAACTGACTTGAGTATTTCACAATACCTTGAATTCCAGCACTTACAGATAAATGCCTGCCTAAGAAACATGGGGAGATGGATAAACCTAATATATGGAATATTAGTTCAGTCACTTTCTGTTGTTAGTGGATAAGTGAAATTGTCTTCATAAATACAGTATCTCTTCCAACTAATAGAATCATAGGCAAGCTATCTATCTTTTCTGCTTCAGCATCCATGATCATAATTAAGAATAACTGCATAAAACTCTGGTACTTCCCACAAGATCTACTAGTCCTCTTTCCTTTAGGAAGGGTCGCTGCTGTCATTAGATCTTTCATGTCCTGCAAAGCCCCTCGCATTTAAAGGGTAGGATTCCTGTATTGCACTATTGGAGTGTTTTTATTAGTATATGCTTGAGATACACAGCAATTGCATTCAACTTGGGGAATGGGTCCGGGTACATGTGGCATCTTGATCATTTTTACCCCCTCCCCCTGCCATTTCCTTGGGTCTCCTTCCTTGTCTATACTCTTTTCGCATCTCCAAGGTCTTAGAAATGCATTTGAATGATTCTAAAGAGTTGGCATATTTTGGGCTGGCGAGATGGCTCAGTGGTCTAAAGCACCTACTTGGAACAAGCTGAACTAAA
>NDGM011135204.1:0-14058 GCA_002564305.1 Octomys mimax | reverse complement strand
GAACTCAGGCCCTTGAGCTTGCCAGGGAAGCACTTATTCCACTGAGCTATTTCCCCAGCCCCACTGTCTATCTTCTTCCTAAAGAAGTCCTCTACTGTGGACTGCTTACTGCTCCTTTTAATGGGAATCCTGAATTGAAAACAACAGACAAAATTCCTCATTTATGGATTATATTCTTTTTCAATTGACTTGTCCACAATTACACATTGTTGGAAGGAAATGAAACAAAGCTTTGACTCTTCTGGATATAGATACAAATCCAGATACAGATACAGATGCAGATGCAGATGCAGATGCAGATRCAGATACAGATACAGATACAGATATAGATATAGATATAGATATAGATATAGATATAGATATACAGAGTCCCCTTTATTTATACCTGTTCCTCATTGATTTCCCTTTTATATACAACTTGCCATCAAAGCATTACTTAAGTCCACTCACACTTTCAAAATCAGTCTTTGATATGGTAAAAAATCCTTTGTTCATAATTCTATAACAGTGTGTCTAATTGTTTTGTAACGTCTCCAGTTGTATATATAAATCTACCAGTAGTTGTGACATACCTATCACATTTCATTCTCATACATGTTATGAATTTTACATCTTCCTATTCTAACTGAATATATTTTTGGATATTACATTTTCATCCATCTATCCATCCATCCATCCATCCATCCATCCATCCACTCACTCATTCATCCCATAGCATCTACGAATACTACCTATTCCTCCTCAGTTGCTATATCAGCTCCTAGAAAGCCATACCAAAAGGGCATAAGCTTGTAGTCTGACAAATGTGTGAGATACTCACTTGACATCCAAGTAGAGATTTCATACAGGCAGCTAGACACAGAGAATGTTTGAAGAAAACTGGGAGGGGAGGGGATGACCCCAGTTGTGTCTGTGTGTGTGTGTGTGTGTGTTTGGTGTCAGAATATATAGGTAATACTGAAGGCTGTGATTCTGATATTGGATCTGTTTACCAAAACAGTGAAGTCTAGAGTGAAAATAAGAGGTAATGAAAGAAAAAGACTGGCAGATTGTAGTGTAGTGTGAAGAGAGAAAATTTTGAGACAGTCGTTGAGGAGAAGGGGCAGTGAAGGAAACAATACGACTAGCAGATCAAACTTCACCCTCAAATGAGACCTGTCAGCATGGGTTACGTCTCCCTCCAGCCACGGTCTGCTCTTGCATGTAGGCATAGAGCAGCTGCTGAGTTGGACTGAACGCTTTAAGCATCATTAAGTCCACCCTGCTTGAACAGTAGCTATTTGGAAAACTATATGGATAAGTGGCATCAAACATATTTCAATAGAGAGTAAACTATGTTTTAGAAAATATAGTGATGAACACTTTGGATATAGAAGGAGGACTACAAGTGTATGGCTTAAATGAAAAAAATTAATATATACCGAGAAAAGTGTTGTTTGCCTGAGAAGTTATCGAGTTTTTGCTACTAGAAATGTAGGGGATGACGAGGGTAACTATGAAAGAACAGATATGCATCATGGTGGGAATCTGAGTCTGCAGAGGGAGACGGCTCTGGAAAACTTTCAGTGACTAAGCAGCTCCCAAAGAGGTCTTATGACCAAAAATGAGTTTTCTATTACAAATTATTTTCAATACTTTAAAGTCATGCAAGTCAAAGCATTACTCAAAACATTCCATAAAATCCACCCATGCACACAAAGTCCAGGATGAATATGAACAAAAATAAGAGGGAATCAGAGGTGGGAGAAGAGGGCCTGGGAAGAAGAGATGTGAGACAGTGCTCAAGAGAAGCAAGAACTTGGAACAAGAGGCATTGGGAGGAGGGGAGCCTGCAGCTGCATGGGAAAGAGAGACAGTACACAAGTTTGTTTGTGGGTTTTGGTCAATGTTGCTTTACATTTTAAGCAATAGCTGGTGCTTCAGTTAAACCACGTGACTAGGTACTGTTTTTTGAATGCCAGCTCTAAACCTACATAGGCCTACATATTTCCTGTTATGAGTAGGTTGTTTTGCATAACAAGAACTTGCACACTAGGTATTATGTTTTGATGACTATAACATTTCTGCTTGTGCTTTTTGTAATTGATGCATTCATTGCATTTTATATAATTTATTAGTCTTTGTGAAATGCCATCATTAAATTGCTGACATGTCTTATGTGTGAAATTATCTTAAAGTTAAGGAAGCACTGCTATTTGTCACTTAAAAGTATTAAAACTAAAGTTCAGAAAAGCTAATCAACTGGTCCAATTTCCCACAAACAACCGAATGAGGGATTCAGCCTAAATCTCTGAGCCTTCAATTCTCTGACTGCCTCTTTATGTAAATGTGAGTTATTTCTTTCACTGTTTCAGAATCAGCCCTGCTTCAGCCTCGCAAGTCTAATTCCATTTACATATCCAGGAACGCATGTTCAAATCATAAAAGCAAAATATCTTTGCACAACAATTCATCAGCCTAAAAAAGTCATGGTGTCAGCAGTGACACAGAAATCCACAGTCGGAGAGACAAAAGCAAATAATGTAGACATCTGATTTATTAATGAAAACAAAGCGGTCACAAAGAATGAGATAAATTCTAAGGGATGGAAAGAAATCTCATTTTCTTCGTGAAGCAGGGAAATGAAAAATCATCGGCAAGATGGAACTGAATTTGAAATACAGAACAGAAACACACAAACAATTCTACCACTGTGGATGTTGTAAGTGTTCAGCAGTGAAGCAGACATTTGCAGAACGCCTAGTCTGCTAGGAAGTCACTCATCATACAGCCCCAATGTCACTTCCAAAATAACATTTATAAAAGAGAGTCTGAAGCAGGAGAGCTAAAAGGTTCAAGCTCAGCGTGGGTCATTTAACAAGACCCTACCTCAAAATAAAAATAACTAGGAGTGCAGCTCAATGTGAAAGCTCTGGGTTGAATCCCTGTACTGAATACAAAACACGTCATGGACCGTATGAGTTATATCTGTACTCTTTCCCTCAACGTGGTTTCCTGCGGGATTAAGCTACATTGTTGCATCTAGAAGTGGGTCATCCTCATTCCTGTATTGTATTCCACTGTGCTCTATTACACAACTTACAGTCTATTGTTAACAGGCCTTGGGTTTGACTTTTGACTGTGGTTCTGTGAGCATTTGTACGTGCCTTTCCGTAGACCTCTAGGTGCATCTCTCATAGGTGAGTGCTATGAAGTAAGACTTCTGGGTTATGCAGTGGGCACCCCTGAAGGTTTAGTCAACTCCATTAAACCATTTTCTGAGGGGCCTTTGAACCCGCACCCTTACCACCTGGGCGTGTAAACTGGAGCAGTTCCATAGCTTCACAACCACTCCCAATTGCTGATTTTTTTCACTTTTGATATTCTGATGCATGCATCTTAGTGCAGTTTTAATTTCAATTTATCTTAATCTGAATAAGATTTTGATAATTAACACTCGTTTGCATTGCCCCTCAGATCTCCTGTTTCTCTCTTCAAAATACAGAAGATAGGAACTTGCCATGTGTGCTGTGGCCACACTTAGCAGAACCGCTGCTGCTCCTTACAAAGTGGAAAGTTCTCTTGACCTCTTGGCTTGCCTTCCTGCCATGCAGCATCAGCGTCACAGACCTGGTAAAGGAGTGATTCCACTCATGCCACTATTCTGGAAAAATCTCTAATGCCTTTTTATGGTTTCCTGCGGATTCTGTCCAGAGACTCTGACCTCATGACTGAATATCCTCCCTCTTGCTTATCTTGCTCTAAGTCCACTGATCGCCTTGTATTTCCTTAAATGTTCAAAACACTCTTCCTTAAGACATTCACATGAGCATTGCCATCTGAGGCCCATATGAAATCATTCGCATATTCTGACTCGCTCCCTCAGTGCTTGTCAGATTTGTCTCAGGTATCACCTGCTCCATAAGGCTCATTCTGTCCACTCTTGGCCCTGCCCCCAGCAATCCTAATACCCACCACTCCGCTCTTTTCCCCACAGAACTTACTGTCTCTGAATGCACTATACTGCTAGCTTATTTCAGATATTTTTGGATCTCCAGAAATATGCTACCTCTTCATATATTGTTTGTTTCAGAAATGCATAGGAATGTTGGAAAGATGAAGATTAAAAAAGTGAGAACATGGAGACCGTGCATGTGTCTGTATGGGTGCGTGCTTTTTGAGTCATGGCATGGTGAAGTACTTTCTTAAGAATATAACCAACGGCACAGAGACAAGGCAGATCTTTGTGAATTTAAACATACTAAAGGTTCAATTTTAAACTGTATATGAAGAATAATCAAAGTTAAATAGTTGAAAAATTTGCATAGATCAAACTGTCAAGAAAAGGATAATTACCTAAGTGAAGTAGTTTCAGAAATTCCTAAAGATCTGACCCAACTGTCAGATCTTAGAATTTTAATCTTGACTCAATTTACAATGCAATTTTTCACACCACCTATTGCCAAAGAAGCAACCATGTTTTAAAAAACTGTGTCAAATGAAGTCAAAAAAAGAAAACAGAAAAAAAAAGTGATAGGTACCATTTAAATATTTCTAAGGAATGTTTGAAGTGTCTATGAAGACTCAATTTGGAAAGAACACTGGTATTCGAAAAATATTAGCTAAATAATTTATAGTACTTCAGAAAATAAGTTGTTATATGACAGTTAAAATATTGCAAAATAATTTTAAGAATATAGAAACATATGGCATACTCAGAAATACATTTCTAGTTAAAATATAGGGTAGCTATGTTAAAATACTATAATAATCTTTTTCTAGTGAAATTTTTTATATACTCTAATGTGGAGATTGCTTTGAAGTTATTTCTGGATAATTTATTTTCTTTTCTGATCCTTGTAGATATTTCTGCCTTCAACTTTTCTACAGTGACCCTGTCCTACATTAGTCACTAGAAAATTGTTCACATAGAATGAACTGATTGAAAATGAGAAACAAACATGAATAGAGTTAGAGTAGGTGCCAGAAATTGGGCAAAACATAACTCATAATGGCTTAACTTCTTGAGCTAAACTCTCAGAATCCAATGCATAGTTTAACCATACTCATAAGCAGAAAAAATATTCAAGAGAAAGCCAGCCATATTAAAGTGACACATAAATTATTCTACAGTTGCTTAAATGATCCACGTTTTAACAACAGCATCTTAGGCCAAAAGTGTCTTAGAATTATAATACTCTTATGACCAAAGAAGATTTAAAGGTCTCCCATAGTGTCCTTTCCTTAGTGAACTTTGAGTCATCTGGAAGATCTGCAGCTGGGATCTTACTGTCTTTCCGAGCCTTCTCTAAGGCCCCAGTGCAGGCTCCTTGCATGTGTTCTGGCTCCCAGGACATCCTGCCATCTCCCTTTCCCTTCTGAGTTGTGGTTTCGTGCACACAGTTCCATGTTCCATCAGAGCTGAGACCAGCTCTGCTTCTTTCATTGCCCTATCTTCCTTTTTGTCCAAGGATTAGCACATAATAAGAGCTCATGGCTTTGTGGCATGCAGCCAAATTTACAAGTCTCTTTCTGTGAATCTCAGTGTAGTCCGCTAGTGTCATCACATCAGATGATGATTTATAGAAAGCAATTTACAAATCTGTTAAAATGTAAGTGCTTGTGTCTTCACTGATCTGGTCTAGTTCTTTAAAATACATGGAAGGACAAATGGATGGTTTGCCTAGCATATAATTTTGATTTTATATTATATCTCTCAAATGAATATTAGAAAATGTTCTCAGATGTATGTGGTCACTGATTAAGTCCTGCTACCCACATATTTTGTACTTGCAAAATATAAAGACCCATGTGCCTTAACGGACTACAGGAAACAGGAATAAATATCCATTTTCAAAGTTGTTTTCAGAAAACTCTTCAATAGAATTTAGCAAAAAGATATTTTGATTTCATTGTTTCACATGAGTAAACTGACAATTTAAACCTAATTATATTCCTTATGACACTGTTATGATAGTTCCACATTTCAAACAAAATTTCACAAATGATGTGATCTTACTGTACCATAATTAGAAATATTCCCTAGTCTGCTATTCTTTTCTTTTTAAAAGGGTCATTTGATTTATGGCAACGCTGTTTAAAAGGCAGTTGAAATTTGAAACCATTTACCAAACTACAAATTTTCCTTATAAAATAATTCCAACTCTGAGTTTGACAAGAATTATATATCAGGATCAGTCAAATGCTCTGTTCTGAATTTTATTCTGGGTACTAAATACATTTGTTAGGATTGAATTGAGATCAATATTAACTCCTAACTTTAATATTAACCAAGTGACTAATGTCCCCAAATATCATATTTTCTTGCTAAATAGTCATAAATACTACTCCACACTTGAGCTATTATATTGAGCTATAATACTAGATATAATTTAAAGTTTCAGCAGAAATAGCCAGTGAGGACATGAGAAATAGAACTCATACTGTAGTCAGTGCATATTAAAATGTTTGATGTCCTGCTGATTTCCATTCCTTTGACATTTGTGCAAACCCTTGTGTGTGTTTCACATAACTACAAGAAGGCTACGGCTGCTACGGATGCTTGCCATGATCACCAAAACCCACTGAATATATTTAATTACTTCTTATAAGAACTGTTCATTTTAAATATTACTCAATTCACTGTCACTGATTATTAGATTATTATTGTTGTTACCTGTCAGGTGATAGCATATATATGTATGTGTATATATATATATGTTATTTTCAAAATTTAGAAAGAGTATAGTTTTAAGTCAACAAATTAATCATTCTGAGGGGCACGAGGTATTACCTTGTCACATTTTTCACTTTTAAAACTCTTATTTTCACAGATTGGGGGATGTGTATTTTGGTCGCAGATAAAGTGTCAAAATCCCTCTTTCTATGAAAACATGAAACATATAAAGAAAAGTGCATGTAAGAGACAGCTTCTTTCTGAATTTTTTCCTGAAAAATTTCAAACAAGTGAAAGGAATTTGAGATAAATTTTATATCACCTTTCAGAGACAGCGTTTGCGAAGTGATGTTGAACTGAAGAGCAAGTGTAATTTGCTGCTCTCCGATACGCAAAGAAGGAATTCCAAGCCCAGCAGCCGCTGGATCATCTCCAAGTCTGGATTCACTCACCTGGCTCAGGAAACTCTTCCCTGCGCTCCTATCCACAGCTTTTCCTGGTGAAAACTCCCACATTCCTCACACAATTACATCCACATGCATTACTAATCCTCCACCAATTGTCTACATGCCATTTCTCTAAAGTCTTACAGTTGAAACCCTTAACTCTAAATTAATCTATCACTTAACTCTTTCTTTGTGCTCTGACATTTAAAAAGCAGCATGCTGTGCTGACCACTCTCCCTTTGCTTTTTTGGCTTTGTGAGTTCTCATAGTTCCTTTGTGTTCTCTGCTTTTTCCAGTTATCTTCATGTAGCATGCCACTTAATCTATGCCTAGAACATCCCATTACTTTTCGTGTCTTTCCTCTTTTTCCTCTATGCTTTTCTTCTTTTTTAAGTCTAATACTTACTCTCCTGTTTAATTGATTAGCCCTGCTTGATAGTTGAGTCCTTGAACACATTGCCCAACTATAGATCATTTGTTCTCTTGTTGCAAATGCTGAAGACCCAGCAGAGAACTCCATAAGTGACAGCATGCCCACCGTGTAGAGCATTCCTCCAGCACTCGTACATCCACTAAATAAACACTTCTCAGGGTAGAAGGTAGGTTAAGATGAAGACACAGCAGTCCTTTCCCACCTTATGTGCTAGTTTAAGAAAGCAAAACAGTCATAAATAAGTACAACAGTATAGATCTCAGTCAATTCACTAATTAATCAAATCCTCTATGTGTATCTGATCGACAGCCAATAGGAGGCTGGCTCTGGGCCAAGCCCTGCCAGGTTACAGAAAACAAAATATTCATGCTTGTTCCCTTTGTGGAACTTATATTTCAATGAAAAGACTGCAATTGAATGTAGTGGTTTAAATAACACTTAAGACACTACTCATTTATCACCTCTGTGTCTCAGTGCTAGAACAACATTCTCATGCTTCAGGTCTGAAGAAAAATATGGTATTAAACAATATGCTCTGACCTACATTTTATGTATATCAGGCTTCTGATAATAATGGACTAAAATCGCCATTCTCTTTTCTTTCCAACAGCTGCATCTGGAGCCAAGCGGATCACTGGGAAGCCTCTGACCACACAGCCACGTGGAACTGTGATTTATCTTCATTCTGCATGGTAATATTTCATCTTCCCAACATGCCAGATTGACAAAACTTGCAGGGACTGTCTCTTCCTATAAATCTCTGAGCACTGGCCACACTGAAAAGGAATTTTATGACCAATCAATATTATGATTTGCCACACAATATCAAAGATGAAGACAATGTCTGATTTCTTGGAGGAAAGAAATCCCCACAGCTCAAGGCAAAAACACTTCATGAAAATTCCGTAGAACTTTCAAAAATCTCAGCTGATCAACAATAAGTTAAAATTTCTTGCCTATGATGTTCCCTCTGATTTTAAAACTAATGCACTTGGGGAAAGTAGAGTAGATATCACAGCGCACCCATAAAAAAAAAGATAACAATGTACAATGTATTACTCATTGAAACTGTCCTATTGCTCAATTGTGAAAAAAAATAAATAAATCATAAAAAAAGGGAAAGATCTAAAGGCCTCAAAATTGCCATCAGTGAGCTTCCTTTGGACTCTAACGTGCACATTCAAGTACATCAGGAGGCGGGAAAAGAGAATGTGTGTGAAGAAGGCACAGCATATACTTTGGGTCAGAAGCTGTGCTAACAAATTGTAAATATTAACACATAATTTGAGTACACAGGGGTTGCAAGATGACTAAGAAGATGGTATCCCAAGGAACCGGACAAAATCAAAGTTAAAAATTTCAAAAGCTGGTCCAAGTAATAAATAGGTCTGGCCGATCCTTTGTATTTCATCAGAAGACTGAAAGGCATAGTGTGTATGAACCTCACCATTTTTGTTTGTCTTCTGCTGTAGCCTTGACACTGAACGGGAGATTCGTAGTCTGGGAAAAGACTCGGTTCTGAATCCGCTTCCCTCGCACATGGTGCGCATGTGCGCGCAACACGCATCATTACATTGAAGACCTGACATTTCTCTGGAATTCACTCCTTGTCTTATATCCTCACTGACGTTGTGGTACTGCTGTCAGTGCTGCCCTAGCATGCGAGGAGTCATTTGGATCCAAAAGCAGCAGATTAACTAGGTTCACTAAGTTCTAGACACAACCCAGCTGGCAAGGCATAGAGAAAGGCTTGTTTGGGATTAAAAATGATCCACAATGAAGAGAAAATGCTCATTTATATTTTACCCAACCCCATGCTCCTTTAAAGATATACAGGCAACTTCTGATCCCGATGAAACAATGGTGGCAGGGAAATAATTCCCTCGTGCCAACTCGGCTTGCTGGCTCTGCAACCCATATAATTATATGCATGATTTTCCTCTTTGTTAGCAATAAAGCTAATGACTAGGCAGCCTTCTCCATGGGCATTTCTGCAGCCTTCTAGGATTGCTGCCTCCTTTCCTGCTGCAGAATCCTGCTGTGCCCTCAGACAGGCACAGTAGAAAGATCCACCGGACAACACAATTGATGGAGTTGACAAAAAGCATTGCCAATAAATCTCACATAAAAACAATTTATTCACCCAGCATAAAGCTATAGAATATTTGGATTTTATGATAATTGCTGATCAGAAGCTCACTACTTTCAATGCAACAATTTTGCATTGACAATGATCTTGCTGTTGGTGACACCTCACTAAATTTCTTCATTTTAGACAAGAGCACTCGGGTCAGCAGAGATGACTGCAGGAATATGGCAGAGACATATCAAACTTGGAGCCTTAGTCCACCCACCGCACCTTGCTTTACATCTGAACCCCTTCTGCTTTGTCTTCTCTGCATCTTCTTTCCGTGGCTTGACGGGAGAACAGGAGGACATATTTCATAAGGTGAAGCATGCAGGAGCTTAATGTTCTTTACACAGCAGGGAGATCAACTAAATAAAAGTTCTCTTTTTAAATATTGTACCTCACTGGGCTCTCAGGAATGTTAATTAATTGTGAAATACTTCCAGAAATAAAGGTGCAAGCATCAGACTTTGAAAATGAACCTGGAGTCACATACATATTTGTTATTAGGTAAGAGAAGAAAACTGCTGGTAGAGGGATGACTGAGTTTTTATAGGGGGTTTTAAAGACAGTTTGGATGTAAAAGGTTGATACCTACTGGGTACATTTTCCTCAGTTCTTGTTCAAAACAGCAGTTTTTGGAATGAATGACACCAACCTAAGCTATTACATAATAGAATACCCTAAAAATAAAATGTCTGAACATCAGATTTCCTTAGTGTCCTGAGGTTCACAAGATGAGTAAGAAAAAAGGATCTGAAATAGGGCACAGAATTGAGAGCTGTAGAGAGAACGTTAAGGCGCACAAAATCAAGGCAGGGCAGCTTGGAGAGCTCTTTTATCTGCTGATTTTATCTCCTTTTCTGCCGCAGGTAGAGTATCACTTACCTAATCCATCTGCTGTCCCTCTGCTTTCCCAATGCAGTAGCCTTATTTCTTAAAAATGTCTTTTAAATCTTGGCTTTCTGACATTTTTGTATTTCATCCTGGAGAATGCCAGCAAGCACACAAGGGGCCTGTGGGTGTACATCCTAACTTTGTGTGTCTGCCAATTTCTCATCAGTCCAGTGAATCCTGGTCACTCGTGCATAAACTGGGATGTGACCTCCTCGTGATCCTTTCTTTCAGCTATCTCTCCAGTGCCAAGCTCCTCTTGTGCCACAGTACTCTCTCCTTAAGTGTTTTCTTCACTGATGCTCCCAGCTGTATCTACCTGGGATGCTTGCTGTGTGGGACACCATGAAGTATAATTCCTAGGTCTTGTACATCAACTTGGTTTAATAAACACAGAAGAGGATGTCAATTGATTTAATCTTTCTAGTAACATCCCAGATGGCAATATTAACTTATGACCCTTTTCTTTTCTTTTGCTCAAGTTAGTGATTGCTTCAAGAATTCCTTCAAGATGGTTTGTGTCTCAAAAATAACCATCATTGCAGTGTGTGAATTCTACTCGTGTCACAAAGAATGTTGAATTTTTATTGAATGTGGAGATTCGTTTTTCTCTTTTTACTGTGTCATAGCAACACATGTTCCAAATATCTGTAACTAATCCTTGCTATGGGTGGGAGAGGGGAGAAAGGAAACAAGTCGGGGTCTATTTTTCTTCTGTCATTTTCTTCAGTTTCTCTCATGGATTTGGAGCCATTGTTCTAGGAGACCTAAAGCTCATGTGTTTTGTACAGAGCTATCTCAGCAGCGCTTTTTCCACATCATCTTTTTATATTCCTACATAGTTCTTATCATACTTTGCATAACTTGTTTACTATCAATGGGATGAAGAGGTATTTCTTCCTCAGAGAGAATTCCAAATATTAAATATAAATAGTTCTCACTCTGAAAGGTTATTTGGTCACTTCTTGTCAATGTCCATAATATGAGATGCTAAAAAGCACAGCTGAAGGTAACCGTCTCTAGGGTGTCGTGCTGACATTGGGAGCCCTGATGGGTGTGTCACCACAGCACCTCACTTCTGTGGTATTTTTCCTCAAACACAAATATAATCATGAGGAAAGCACCACACAAGCCCAAATTGGAGAGCATTCCATAAAATACCTTATCAGTACTTTCCAAACAATATCCAGGTTGTGAAAGCAAAGAAAAGCTAAGAAACCATCACAAATGAAAGGAGAGGAGGGCCGGCCAAATAGCTCAGTGGATTAAACGCAAATGGCTGGGCTCCTGGGGCATGCTGAGACGGCAATTGAGACTGGGCGTGGTGGCCTGCGCCTGAAATCCCAGCTCTTGGGAGGCTGTAAACAGGAGAATCACTATGAGTCCGATCTAGTAGTGAGACCTCCAAACATGCTGTAGGCCCTTCCCTAAAATACAATCAATCAATCAATCAATCAATAATAGAAAAAAGAGAGGAGAGGAAGTGGGGATGTAATGTGATATTTTAGCTTGGCATTTGGAACACAGGAGAGATTTTGGTGAATAATTGCATAACCTCAAATAAAGTCTCTATTCAGTTCATAGTGTTTATGACACTAATATTTTAGTCTTGACAAATGCACTGCAGTTATACAAGAAGTAAATTGTATGGGAAGCTGGTACAGATACATGAGAACTTTCAGAACAATCTGTGCTTCTTTTCTGTAAATCTAACAGGATTTTTTAAATAAAAGGCCTGAAAAGTGAGGGAGATGTTTATTAGGGGTGAATGGGTTTACTTTGCCCTTTCTCATAACACTATAAACTGCAGAGCCCAGTGTGCATGAGTTCATCCTTATTCCTGAGACACTGGAAGAATTACCACTGAGAGAACACCTGCTACGTCTTCAGAAAGTCCTTGTTCACTTAGTGTGACTGTGTAACAAGGACTTGGCCAACGCCTGCTGTCTGCTGACTCTAACAATTTCTAGTCACATGGGGTGAGCTCAGCGTATCATGGGCACAGTGTAAGGCCTCACTAGAATAATTTCACCTGCTGACACATCTGTGTCCTCTATAGTTCTCGTTGGCCAGATTATTTCCATTGGTAAGACTTTTTCTCTGTCATGTTTCAATCCAATGACCCAAAGGGAGATCTGACTGCTCAACCATTTTATATAATCATTGCAGAGCTGGAAATATCCTCAAATGGCCAGCACTTCTTCTGAAAGCTTTGTAATACTTTCAAATAAAATGATAAGTGAATTCCTGAAAGATAAAAGATACCATATCCTACTTTGCTTGAAGCCCAGCATGGCTTCTCCTTCTTGTATTTACTCACCTGCAAGAGGTGGTCTGGAGTTTGGTGGGACTCAGTCTGAAAACCACAGGACCACATTTTTTATTTTAACAATAAAGAACAATAAAGCCCCAACAGGAAAAATGATTTGTATAGGTATCTATTATGGAATAACTGACAAGATCAGGAGAACAGCCACAATTTCTTGAGGATTTTTTCTAGTCAATTTGGTATGACTTTGTTTAGATGCAAATTATGCATTCTTCCTTGCCATTGAAATTCTAATCAATCTCCCTCAAAGCAAGACCACTTTTTGACTATATTTAAAAAAAAAAGAAAAGAAAAGAAAAATAATGCTATCTCCCTACCTTCATTGGGTTTTTTTCTTTTTGTTTCATGAGAGGAGTTTTTCTTTTCAGAACTCCAAACATAGGCCACAAAGAGATAAAAATTGAGGCCTTTTTGTTGACCCAAGAAGTGGAAAGATCTCTGAAAATCCTGCATCTGTGTCACAGGTCCAGCAGATTCTTTGACCTTGGCTGAATAGAGCACTGGGACTGAGGAGAGACAGAAGAGTGAAGGGCTAGAGCAAAACTGGCTTGGAGATCTCAGGCCCTTTAGCAAACATGTACTTTCAACCTTGACAACTGACTTTTTTATAGTCCCTTGAAAGCTAGGTAAGCATCACTGAATATATCACTAAGGTTAGCAAATTTCTAGCCTGCACAAACTCCAAAGCTGAGGACTCTATGATGACATCTAAAACCTTTAAGAATGTCTTCTCCATTTTGTTATCCGCTCCATAACCAATGTCACTACCAGTGTATTGGTTGGGTGCACTGATCTATGTTCTTCTTTGCTCTTTGGCTATAAAAGTTCATTCTGCTTTTTTTTAATAGAAGAACGTGTAACTCCAAGTAACTTAAATTCATGTTTTCAGACCATAGTAACTCATATTTGTTTCAGGATGAAGTGTTTCTTATTTCCTTTAAAGCACACTTGTTATTTTAAATCAATAGAATTTTGCAAATTATATTTTCTGAAAGCTGGTTTCCATGAGTGCTGTCACATTCATATGAAGATTTATGATCTTCTCTAAAGTAAGTCCTATTCCATGCACAAAAAATAAAATGTTGAAAATAGTATTCGTGGACGACCTGCGGCCCTCGGGATCCTGAACAGACCCAGAGCGCAGGCCCGGCGAGTGAGTGAGACGACCTGGGG
>NDGM011135200.1:0-17635 GCA_002564305.1 Octomys mimax | reverse complement strand
GTGTCTTGCCTGCTGGAAGGGGTGGGCCCTGAGGTGCAACCTGGGAGGGTGTACCCTTGTCCCCAGCTCCTGCCTCGATCCTTGCTTCATGGCTGCCATAATGGGAGCAGCTTTCCTCCCCCAGGCTGCTTCTACCTTGCAGCCTGCCAGCCACAGACTGAACTCACTGAAACTGTGAGCCAAAATCAATCTTCTTTAAATTCAAATGTCTGTTTTGCATGTCAGTGACAGAAAAGCTAGCTAATATAGCAGGCACCCAGCAGGCCTTCAGAGATGTTTGATTGCCAGGGCTTTGGTGTAAAACTCATAGCCAGCCCACTGGGAGATCACTCCACCTGGCAAGCTGGAAATTACCCAGTGCCCCAAGCTGGGAGAGACAAAGAGGGTTAAGGAAGATCCAGAACTCTAGGAAGACCAGGGGAGGCAGGACTCATGGACCAGGATGGCATCCCTCACTCTACCCTCAAGCAGCACAGCAAGCCCAGCGGGACCCCTCACTCAGTCAGGAAACCCAGCCCACTGCTTGAGAGGACTCAGGACACCTGCAGTGCCTGCTCAATCTCATGCCACCCCAAGTCTGCAGGCTCCTGAGGTGTCGCTGGCATGGGGCTCCAGGGCCTGCCACCTGGTACAGCGCCCCCTGGCTCCCTGGCAGTTTGGATTCAGTGAGCTCCACCCCAAAACACACTCATTCGTGACAATCACATAGTCTCATTCATCTTCATTTGCTCTCTGGGATTGTCCTTTTGTCGCCACTAATGGGTAGTTCCAGTTGGTCTGAAATTGGGATCATCCTGGAAATGGGTGACAGCAGCCTGGGGCTGGCTTGGCTGGACCTGTCGCAGCCGCAGCCTGTGTATTGTGCCTGCCCCACACTCACCAGCCAGCCAGCCTGGAAGCGCTGCAGCTGCCCCACGAGCCCTGAGCGCCAGCCACTTCCTGAGCGGCCCTCTGGATGAAGGCTACAGGGCAGGCAGTGGGATGCAGGCATGCGTGTACGTGGTGAGAGGTGTGCTCAGCCCAGGGAGAGTCACTGAGGTGCCGCTAGGCTGCTGGCTGCATCGAGCCACTGCCTGAGCCTCGAGGCTCTGTGGTGCTGGGGCTATGTTGGGAGCAGGTATGTGGCACAGGCATAGCCAAGGCCCCAAGGGACGAGACTATCAGGGCTGCTGGAGCTCAAGAGGCCCTGGCTGTGGGTAGGATGTCAGCTTGACTGAGCTTAGTAGGGACCACACTGGCTTCACTGTCCCCCAGCCATCACCTGGGCCCTAGGTGTCATACCCGTACCAGAGTAGCTCCTGCCAATCTTCACTTGGGAGTCAGGCAGAATCTGTGCTCTGAAACTGGACCTCACATTCTTCTCTGGAGGAATGGCCTGGGTGACCTACAGGGTAACAGCGGTCCTGCTGGGCGGCTTTTCTCCACTCATTCCAGGTGGGCTGATGCAGACTGAGGTAGGCCCAGACATAATAAAGCCACAAGGGGATCACGGGAATTGGTCAAAGCCTCTGCGCACAGCTTTTCTCTAAGATGTGGCAATGGCTGAGCCAGCACAAGGCACTGTGGACAGATCACGGCTCTTCCTCAGCCCGGTCAAGACTCAGGGGTTCTCACTCGACCCTGTAGCTGTGTTGGGGCAGCACCAGAAGCCACCCCATGTCCTCCCAGCCAGCGGCTGCGACTTGAGGGCTGGCCAATAACAAGACGTGGGCCTTGGCTACCACCAGGAATTGAGGGTGAAATGGCACCATCCTGCTGCTATAGAATGACTTCACTGGACCATTCTTAAACAGTGAATGTGCTGTGACAGTCAGTCACAGACTGGCTGGAGCTGTTTTACCAGTGTCTTTGCAACATGCCCTTTCTAGTGAGCTTGGGCAGAAAAGGCTAGGAAGAGGGCCAGGGCCCAGCCCTGGGTCTCTGCCTCGCCTGCCTTGCGACCTTGACCAAACTTTCCCAGTGCAGACTGGGTGTCCCTGAGCTCCCCTCCTCTCATTCTTGGTGAGTTCTCTGCAGCAGAATGCAGCCCAAGGCCTGCTTGTTACTCCTGCCACCTGCTGTCCCACCTGTGGTGATTGCATCAATCCATTATGTGGGAGGGCCGCAGAAGGTCAGCAGCACGTGGATCCTCAAAACTCAGCTACACCGTCATGCTTGGGCACACAGGGGCAGCACAATCCTGAAAGCAATGGCCTCTTGTGCCTGCCCACACCAGCAGGGCCAGCAGTGCGATATGAGGAGGACACTTCCAGGCTCCTGCCAGCCTGCTGCTTAGGGACAATGGGGTCACACTGCCCAGCAAAGGTGGGTAGGGCTGTCCTTGCATGGGGGAATGGGGTGAGCAAGGCTCATCCTTCAGTGAGCCCCCCACACAGGACCCCCCCCAGTGGAGTGACAGACCCCAGAGGATGAGTATCTTCAATGGTGAGCTCTAAGAAGACCCTTCCTGAAAGTGTTTCCTTTGCACAGGCTTCTGGAAGCAGAAGGGACATCTCCCTCAGGCACAACCCCAGGCTGCAGGGTGACTGGAGAGCTCTGTTCTCCTCTGTACTTATCAGAGTCTCAGAGCAGAGGCTATCACAGGGAACCCACTCAAAATTGGCTTGAATATCACCCCCAAAGTTCTAGAGCTAGGGGTACTTGGGAACAGGCCCACACAGTAGCCATGCCCAGGAGCCCTGTCCATGCACCCCAGTTTTCCACCAGCGCAGTGCCCACAACAGGCCTTGGCATCTTCATGGGAGCCCACAGCAAGCAAGAGGGCTGCAGTGAGGGGCATACTGATCCATTTGAATCTGACCACAATGTCCTTACAAAGGCTTTCAGCTGGGAGGGCTAATTTAGAAGGAATAAAATAGATGATATTGACCTTGCCGAAAACCTTGTACAAAACCACTTTTCTTCCTGTGCATGTCACCGGGAGGTTCTGAGGCCCTTAGTGAGCCTTCAGCTCATGAAGTCCTTGAGGACAGCTGACTGCCAACACAGCTATGAGACCTATCTGTCTCCCAGGGCCCACAGCTCTACTGTGTGGCTGCTGTGTTGCAGGTGCTCTTACAACCATTTGGGAGGAGAGTGGCCTGGACTCAGGTGAGAGTCATGTCCTGAGTGCATCAAAGATGGCCCAGAGAACAGGTGGCCCTCAGAGGCAGGGAAGGAAGTCAGTTCTGACCCTAACTGGAGGGGGCAAGCCAGGGCAGAGCTTCTGTGCAGCAGTGGCCACCACAGAGCAGGCAGTGAAGCCTCAGGGACCCCAGACTGTTGTCACAGGCCCACCCAGGACCTTGAAGCCAGAGCATGTGCAGTGAGGTGTGGATGCCTGCCCAGCCCCCAGACCAATTGCTAAAGGCAGTGAAGTACTGTACGGGTGGTAAAGGCAGAGGGAGGACACAAAAGGCAGGGCACTGGCAGGATCAGGCAGCCCCCTCCTCAACTTGGATGACTGGAAGGATGGTAGTGGTCAGCAGAACACCAAGGCTACCCTCCACCCCTCCAGACCTGGAGCATTAAGGAGAGAGTGACACTGTGGACGCGGTCACCAGTGTACTAGGAGCTGTGTGAGGAGACAGCACACTGAACAGCTGGGCTGCGGCAGCAGTCCCCCAAAGCAGACGTAAACCACAGCACCACAGATGTCGTGAGTACACACAACTTTCATTTGTCATTTGTATCCCTAGAGCTGGGAAAGGCAACTTTGTGGCATCTCCCATGGGTCTCAGGGGACCCAGATGTCAAGACCTGCGGATGGAATCTGAGACTTGCTCACTGAAGGGACCCACCATGTTTCCTCTGCTTCACGAAGGCCCATGGTACACAAACAGGAGTTGTCAGAAATGTGTGGCCCTGTGTGAACTCAGGGGAGGCAGCTGGGGCTTGTGTGCCTCACAGAGAAGAGGGAGATAAGGCCAGTGTGACCTTCACCAGGATGAGAGTAGGATGAGTGTGGCCTTCACCAGCAGAAGGTATAGAACCAGTGTGAGCTTCACAGGGAGCAGCTGGGCTGGGCCGGAAGGCCATAGGCCACATCCACTGACCTCCCTAGCTTCTCCCTCACTCCCTTCCTACCTGTGTGTTCTGGGCTTTGGCTCCCTATTTCCAACCTAGGAGGAGCCGTGTTGAGCCCTGCGTCCATCAGGGATTTCCCAAGGAGTCTCTTGGAGAGGTACAGTAGATCAAGAAACCATCCTTCTTCTTCCTTATGAGCCCCAAATCCCCTCTCTGCCTCATCCGATGAAATGGCTCCCACCTCACTGTGGGGAACCCTGCGCCTCTGGCTTAGAAGTCAGGGATGATGGCTGCTGCTCATGCACAAGGAGGTCTGTGGCTGCTCAGCCCCGCGGGTGTCTCCTGGCTCTCTGATCTCTAGAAGATTCCTCAACATGCCGCCCTTGGCAGGCAGTTTCCTCCCCACTCTCTGGGGGGTGTGCCCTCAGGTGGGAACCCCTGTCCCCTTGCTTAAGCCTGTCTGTCCCTTGCTACATGGGATACACAGCCCCAGGACAGGCATCTGTGTCTTCTGAAGTTTTCCTCACTCCTTCTCAACCCTCCCAGAGGTGTTCACTTCAGCAATTTTATTTTTAATTGACAAAGCTTCTTCCTTCTGAATGTTTTTCACTTTTAACACCTTGTGTTTGGTGTATAGCTGCACCGTCTTACATCTTGTGGCTCCTGAATAAAGACTTCTTGGTGTGCTTGGTTTGTCTGAGGACTAGTTTTTTGTCTGACCAGGCCTTTTTTGTGTCTCAGTCAACCCTACTGGTGTCTGCCCCATCTTCCAGGGAATGAACAAGGCGCTCCCCTGGTTCTCATCTGTCCCCCTTGGCCAGTGTTCTGGGGTTGGTCAGTCCTGCTCCCACGGGTTTGACTAATGCTGAGGAATTCTCAACCTGACTTGGATGTCAGCAGAGTCCTGGCTGCTGCCGCACCACTCAATCCCTGGTGTCATGGGAGGACGGCATTCCAAGGGCTTGTCGGCAAGGAAGCTGCATCCGCTTACTTTTTTTTCCATTTCCGTTTCATTTCTTTCCATTTTTTCCCTCAAACACTAGGAGAGATTTAGAACATTTTACTTCTTCCCTGAGAAATAAATGGCTCTTAGCCACCACCCTTCCGCCCCTGCAACATCAACACAGTGATTTAAAATAATCTAGAGGAAAAGAGGTCTCTTGTCCTTGGCAGGGACGGCTCCTCAAGGTGCAGAGCCTTGCTGTCCTTCGGGCTTCCAGAAGCCCAACATGGAGGATCAGCGGGGGTTGGCAGCTGCCTAACAAGAGCTGCTGGGTGTGAAGCTGGCCTGCCCACCAAGACCCCTCCAGGGCCTCTAGCGGCTGAATTTGAGTCTTTCCCCCCCCCCCCAGTACTGGGGATTGAATTCAGCCAAGCAAGCATTTATTCTACTGAACTATCTCCCCGGCCCCTGAATTTGAGTCTTGATGACAGCTGCATTAGCCGCTTTGCTCCACACTGGGGGTGCTGCAGAGGGGGGCAGCAGGGAGCTCTGTGTCACCTGCATAGTCGCTGGCAATCGCTGACTCTGGAAGGAGCATGTGTCTCACTCTGGCTTGTGCCTTTCAGTCGAAGGCAGGCATTCGTCACCAGGCCGGCGGCCGTAGCTGCAGCTGATTAGGCCCTCCTTGCAGTCTCTATGGAGCAAGGCACCCGTGACTAACTGCTGCACAGCCGTAGGCACAGACTGCGACCTCCTAGGTGGTGCCTTAGCAAGACAAGCAGGCAGAACCAGGCTGTGAGCAAAGCTGGCAGCCAGGACCCAGCGTAACAGAGCTGTCACCTCTGCTTATCCTGGAGAGTGCCATCTCTGGCTCTCCTTTGTGCCTTGCTAGGCCCTTGGAGTGCAGACCTGCCTCCTTGCAGGGCCTGCTTGCACTTGGAGGGAGAAGCAGCCAGTTTTTGAAAGTCACCTAACCCCTATGTTAATACATTTTTCAGGGAAAAATCAAATTAACACATTATGCTCACTTTCCATTATGTAATAGAGTCAAGAATTCCCCAAATGTAAGAGAGCTCCTGAAATAAGATTCAAGGTCACTTCTCCATGAAGGGCTCCCCCTCACTGTCCAGGCACTAAGGTCTGACAGGATGGGACCAGATACACAGGCCGCCCTGCCCTGCCCGAATGCCCACTTTGAGGCCACACACTCATTCTCCAACTAGGACATTTGCAACCAGAAGCTAAGAGATGCTAATCAGTCTTTCCTGGCAGCCTTAAGCCTGGCTCAGCAGGTATCACATTTGCCAGTTGTCAGACTGAGTCCAAAACTGCCATCCTGGACACCTGTCTGAACACACCTGACACAGTGTATTAATACAGGTGGCAGGGTTCTAGCACTGGATGATGCTGGTGACTTCCCAGGGGAAAACCTGCTCTGACTCTTACCACCCTGGCCATTTTTGCACATACTCAGAAGTGCCAAGATGCTTACATGTCCAGGGCTCAGCAAGGCCACAAAGGTCCCTGCAGCTACTTGAACTACTCCCACCTCCAGGAAAACCTCTCCGACCCATGAGGTCCAGACATGGCCATGGTGTCCTGCCTTCCCAGCTCCTCTTGCTGAGGTGCAGCAAGAGTGAAAATGAGCAGGGGCCCTCTGAGGGACCCTCCTGGTACTGGGGAGCCCAGGCTGCTCTCACTTCCCCAGCCCCAGTGGGAAGCCAGCGTCCAGCCCAGCCCGCTGCTGCCAAGGGGAGAAGCTACTCCCTCCTGGCTAGCATCTAACCGAAGACCCTGTGGTGGAACACTTTCCCTCCACCCCTGCATGCAGTTACGGAGTCATTCATAGCAGATCGGTGGGCACCTGCCTCCCCCGCCACCCAGTCCACTATTCATCCCCATCCCTGAGTTCTAAGCTCAGAGTTGAGCAGGCTGCCTCCCTTCAGAGGTCTCCTATGGTTCAGGTGCCAAGCAGGTGACCCCTGATACCCGTCCCACCTCCTGGCCTCCACGGTCAAGTCACATTCCTGCTCAGAGTCCCACAGCACCTGCTCCTTCCATGCTCCCTCCTGGGGCCAACACGGAGGCCCCTCTAGTCTCTCGGCTGATATCCTGCCCCATGCATAGTAAGCATGCGGGGCACACTAGTGAGTTGGATTATTGCCTCTTGATATTGCTCCATGCTCAGAGCACAAGCATGGAAAACTGCTGTAAGAAATGAGGCCCATGTCACATTCCAGCCACATAGTCTAACGCAGACAGCCCATTAGGAGGCCAATCATTTCTAAAGGTTAAATATGATGGTGCTCAAAAGATAATTCTAGCTGTTTAAATTTAGGGCACTGAAAAAAAGTTCAGTCCAAGAATGTTCTCTGGCTTGAGGCAGGCAGCATTTTCCTCCACCGTGAATCAGACTCTCTGTGCTTCTCCCACCTCCTCCCTCAGGGTGCTACCAGCATGCAGATGCCTGGTTGCAGCTGGAAGTCATGTGGCTAGGCCCCTCCTCTGTCATCATCAACAATTAGATGAGCCCGGCCAGTGAAGCTTGAAAACCCATGAAGAGAATCCTGACTCTCTGCCTCGTGTCACTTCTCTTCTATACTTTGGCTTGGTCCTTTCTCATACAGAAACCTATTGGGGAAATGAGCTGATCCTGACCCAGCCAGGCCCACAGTTGCTGTCTGGGTTTATACAAGCAATCACCTGCAGTAGACATCACTTCATACACACACATGCTCTGGGACAGCAGCCAGACTGAGAAGCAGGGGGGTCACAAGCCGCAAGACCACTTGGCTGTAGCCCAACATAAGTGGCATGGTAAGCCACACTTATGTCAGCGACAGTCACTGCTGGGTGGGGTTCCTTACCTGAACATGTCACAGTTTGTCCATTCTACAGTGTTAGCTTTGGGTTCTGAGGAAGAATACTGATAACCCTACACCTTTGTCCAAGAAACATGAGCCCATAATTTTTCTTGGGTTAGAATATGTTAAATGGAAAATTGGTTGGATGGTTGTGGGAGGCTTGGCCCAGGAGTGAATGGTCAACTCAGGGCAAAAGCAGGTGGGCTCTGTGAGAAGTGAAGGGTTAAACAAGAAGTTTAGATTAGTGAAGCATGTTGTGCCTGGTCATTGTCCTTCCCCTTTCCCTAAGAAACTGCCTCGCTTTGAGACAATTCCTTGCCCAGACAGCTTTTCTTCTAACTTTTTCTCCTACACTGATAATTCTAAATAAAAGCCAGAGAGTTCTCAGCTTCAGGGCTCTTCTTAGAAATCTTGCTAATGCCGGGTATTTTCAATTGAGATGGCCCCTTCGGCCTTCTCGGTGTTCGACTAAGTCTAGTCTACAATTAATCCTTTCCATCCTCTGCACAACGATGGTCCCGTACTGTGACAGAAGAGGCTGGGTGAACATATGGAAGTTAGGCAGACAAGTGGATGGACGCATAGATGGGTAGATAGGTAGATGGATGAGTGAATGGATGGGTAGATGGATGGATAAATGGAGTGAAAAGGTGGATGGATGGATGGATGGATGGATGAATAGATGAATTATGAATGTGTAGGCAGGTTAGTGGATGGTTGAATGTAACAATACATGGATAGATGAATTGATTGAAGAATGATCATGTGGATGAACAGGTAGGGAATGGGTAGATAGACTAGTGGGTGGGTGGACAGGCAGAAGATGGATGGATGCATGTGTGTACGGACGGATGAGGTAGATGAGAGAGGAAGAAAGAGCAAACAAGTAGCTGGAGTGCACATGGCAGCAAATGGGCAAGAATATAGGATGCATTCACCTTTCATAGAAAAGAGGAAGCTTATCCCTATGGAGTGGTAGTTTAGCATTAGTTTGCTCCTGGCATTCATCATGTCCTTGTGAATACAGACAACACATAGGGATGGATATTTATTGATCTGTTTCACAAGCAAATTTTTCTTTAAATTCAAATATTACCTGAAATATGATGAAGCAAAATCATGCTCAAATTCCTTAAAAAGAAATACTAGCTTATAAGATACAACGAATTACAGGAACTTAAAGAGAATATTCTTTATTCCTGCACATTAGATCAGAACAGGCCTGACATGAAGTGGAAACTCTGCGCAGCAGCTTGAGCCCATGAGGCAGCATCACGCAGCTACCAACGTTGCAACGAAAATGCCCACGAATGCTCATTTCACGGAAAAATCCGAGAAGGGGCTGAGGTAAATGTAAGAACAAATGTTTATTCAGTAAATTTTTCTCAAACAAGGTTAAGTGTCATAAACATACAAATTAGTTTAACAGAAACAAGCATGTTTGGGACTTTCCCAGCTACTGTGTGAAAATTATTCTGCTTTATGCAAAGAAATTACGGGTTTAGTGTTGTTTCCAAAAATAGTCATTACTGAATGTGTCTGCAAAAGGTGGCAACTGAGCCGTTGGTGAGTTATTGTGATTCACACAACCAGCTGGAGCTGGCTGAGTATGGGCGTGTGTGAGAGACAGACATCTAGACACGCCAACACACGGACATGGAGATGCATTCCATGCAGGAAGGTCCCTGTCTCATACACCACCGTGCTGGGGCCCAGGTGGCCCAGGTACTGATTCCCTATGTTCTGTTCGCTGGATGCACTAAGCTGTGTTGGGAAGGTTGTGGGCACACCTCCCTGGAAGATGAAGAATGGAGGTGCGAGGTCCTGCCCACCTCCTGGGCCACCCACCCGCTGACCTTGCCCCTCCCAGGGACCATGCCTCCCTGAATCCACCAGATAACTGTCACCCTGACACTGTACTCTGTTGAGATTTGGTGCCTCAGAGCTTCCTGCACTGCTTTTGCTTTTTGAGTGCTGACCTTGATGTTAGCATGAGGTTGGCCTAGAGAGAGAGACCATCAGTTGGAGAACAAGAAGCTAACGCATGGGGTGGACAGAGGAGGCAGAGCATCCTCTGTCCCCTGCTGGGACACCAGCACATCCCCTGCTGACCTTGTAGGCAGACTGTAGACCTTCTGGGCCTTACCTATCAGCTCAGCTAAACTGCTCGGCCTGACAACATGCTCACAGCACTGTGCACACTCTTGGCAGCATGCGATGGAGCACCTTGGCATGAGAAGGATGTCCCGCTTCTTAGCCCATTGGCTAGAGACCAGAAGGGTTCCTTTCTGCACTGAAAGGCAGTGCAGCTACATCCAGGTGACCTTGTGACCAAGCTTCTATAGTCACAGTCAACAGGCAGGCCTGGCATGGGATATACCCTCCCCTCTGACGTGGCCCAGAAACTGGCCCCTGTTATTTCTTGAACTATAATATATGCTGTCTGTCTGAGACAGCCTCTCTTATATCCCACCCAGCCAGCCCCTCCCAACACATGAGATGCCCCAGGGAACCTCTTTATCTGAATGTCCCAGAGACCCTTTATGAAGCAGTGGCTTGGGCACCTGCATCAGCTGGACCTGGTGCTTCCAGTTACAGAGAGAAGCACAGTGTTATGATGGAGCTCTAACCAGGACAATGTCAGCCAGGCCACAATAGCCTCTAATTCCCCTGGCCATTGCCCTGAGTATTTCCCATGCCCTGACCCTTGTCTGTGGCATACAAGAGCACTGGGAACCCTATTCACTTCTGTTTTTCTCAGCTTACAGCAGAAAACCACTTACACATGAAGGAGTTTCTTTGAGAAGTCATCTGTGGTGCCTGAGGAACTCAAGCCTGGGGAGGAGCAATCACTTCGGGATTGTGATTGATGTCATCATAAGCCACTGCAGAGGAAAGGTCACTGTGAAGCAAGAGGATTTTGAAGATGCCAAGAGGTACAAGATAACCACCACTAGTACCAGAGTGCTCTGGCTGGTGTCACAACATGGCTTGTGTACAGACTCAGGAAGAAGAGACTGAGAGTGACCAGTCCTGCCTCAACCCCAGGCCTTCATAGGTGGCCTATTCTCCATGGGTGGCAGCCAGTGCTGGGTCAGAGGTCTCCAACCAAGTGATATGTCCTCAGAGGACATAACCACATGATGGGGGCCTTGGCTGAATTTGGGCTTTGGCAAGGAAAGCATGTGTCATGTGGACCCTGTGACAAAGTACCTCACTGCAGGCCTGCACAGAAGCTGGGTGGACACAGGAAGTACAGTCAGAGGCACACACTGAGCTATGGCTCAGATCAAGGCTGGCCTTCCCTCTGGGTGTGTGCATAGCCTGGTGTACGGCCTTCAGCATAGAGTCCTTATACAGAGGACACCGAAGCAAGATTGAACTCCCTGGTCACCAGACTGCAGCATCTCTGAGGCTGCACCCTCTACTCAAGGGCCCGGAGACGAGCAGGGCCCAAGTGTGGCCTTTTCCAAGATCAACAGAGAGGACGCTAGAGAGGACTTCTGAGTCTCCAGGCAGTGTGCTGCAGGTGCCTTAGAGAGTCAACACCACTCTGCCGTTCATATACTATGAAGCCCAGAGCCTGGGGCCACAGGGACATCATGGGGAGATGATGTAGACAGAGGGGACGCTGGGGTTAGACATGTCGGGGCACTCCCACATCTGGAGACCATTGTGCAGAGTTGTCTCACACAACCATGGGTCTGACTAACAGGCCAGAGTGCTCAGGGAGCTCCTGTCCGTGGTATCCAGGGCTAGTTCTGGGTGGAGCATAGGGAGCACGGAGGTACTAAAGTGTATGGTGGAGCATATAGGTGACGTGGCATGTGGACACCCAGTTAAGTCAGGAATTTTTGTCGCAATTGACTCCTCTCTTGAAGGTGGAGGATTCTGGCCCAAGCCTGAGAGTCCTGACCTCTTCCTCACTCAGACCAAGGCCTCCTTCTGCCTGGATGTGGCTGGGTCACTGATGTGAGGAAATGCTCATGGTATAAGGGAGGACCTCACCTGCCCCCAGAGTGGGACATCCTGCCTGACTCTTTCTGTAGTTGCCTCTCTCTCTCAAAGAACAACTCACATCCCTGGAAGGTGGCCGGCCTTGTACTGACCTCTGTAGGTCCCAGCCTTGTCTCGCCCATGACTGGCGGGAGCTGAAAGATGTCATCTGAGGTGAGGACCAGCTGCTCCTAACAGGAAGCCTCATCCTTCTGTGGTGACCTCTGGGGCTCTAGACTGTCCTCCGAGCAGCTCTGTCAGATCAGAGAACAAAGAATGCTCTTTCTTGGGACATAGGGACAAAACCCTAAACCATGACCTATCTTCAAAATCCACCACTTGCCTGAGTTCTCTGAGACTTTTGCGTTTCAGGTACTTTATACTTTTAATTAAGGCACAGTGGCTGGGACCTTCTGTTACAAAAGTGGGCTCTTTTTGTTAAGAACAAAAGTGGGCTCTTCTGGGAGGCAAGAGAGATCACCTGACATGGGAGTCAGTGCTTCACAGCACCGCAGCCAATGTGGCTAGTTTCAATTATTGAAAAATCCTTTGGTGACTTTTCATCTGTCTTAGACCAAAACCAGTAAACATGTCCATTTATGTCAGGGTCTTGACCTGAGGCTTAATGCAGGCCCATCATAGCAAACCTTAGGGAACTCAACCTGGACTTTCACTGTCTTAAGCCAGGACAGTCACACCACGGACCTGACTCTGACTCCTGCTGCTAGTGCCTGTAGGGAGAAAGGCAGCATAGTTGCCGCAGTGGCCTGGTCCGCCTGAGGCAGGACCTAGTCCTTACAATGACCCCCATTGCATGCTCAACTATAGCAGACAGATCAAACCATGAATGAAGGAAGAAATGGAAATGCAACGAACATTTTTCTTCAGCCGTTGAGAGATGTAATTTCAATTGCATTTTCCAAGGGTATTTAAATTCCCTCAGAACAATATGAGAAAACCACAGCCACCAATGTGGGACCAGCTACTAAAGGTGCAGGGTCATGAACAAGGGCAGAATCCTTCATTCTGGGCCCTTCTCTGCTGTACCTGTCCTGCCCAGGGAAAACTGGATAATCTCCTATACTCAGCTTCCTTTCTTCAGAGCGGGCCTGTAAGTGGGACAGAGACAAGCTTAGACCTGGGGCCAGACACAGGAGGATCCCAGTCAAGGAGAGAGGAGAATAGGAGAAGGAGGACAAGGATGATGATGAGCAGGAGGAAGAGGGACAAGGAGGAAGAGGAAAGGAGAGAGGAAGAGGTGGGGGGTGAATGAAGACAGACCTGTGCGTGCTCCACCAAGACAAGCTCCTGCTTCTCAGGAAAGGGCTGACAGACTGTGCTGTCAGCTTTGTAGGACACGCGGTCTCTGTGGAAGAGCATGATGCCTGGCTCTGCTCCAGTAAGATCTTTAGCAGAAGTCGGGTTTGAGCCAGTTTCCGTCTATGCCAGGTAATTGTGTGCCCTGTGGGTAGGGATGGGAACCACAACATCTATTTCTTCGGGCTTTTGCCTCCAACTGATATCTACACTGGAGTGGCCAGTGGCAGAGGTGCCATGAGGCTTGTGCTGTAGAGAGATGGGAGGAAAGCTAAGCCTACAAAACAAGAAGGGGTCCCCAACAAGGATGCCTCCCCAAGGCAGAAAATCATATCCCTTGGTACTAGGATAGCGGAGCAGTGGCTGCTATCCTTGGAAAAGAGCAAGTACAGTGTCTGTCTCTGTCTCTGTCTCTCTCTGTCTCTCTGTCTCTGTCTCTCTCTGTCTCTCTGTCTTTCTCTCTGTCTCTCTGTCTCTCTCTCCCTCCCTCCCTTCCTCTCTGTCTCTCAGAGCCTGCTACAGTTTGTACCTAGATCTCTTCCCAAAACCTCCTGTGCTCATGGGGGGAGTGGGGTTGGAAGGTGACCGTAGGTGGTAACTGGATCATGGGTGTGTGATACTCACCACTGGGCAAGTCCACTGATAGGTTCACAGCTGGGGGTGATGTTGGGAGATGAAGCCTGACAGAAAGAGGCAAGTCACCATGGGCATGGCCTGGAATGGCACCTCTTTCCCCCTCCTCGAGACCTCGTTTCTTCCTGGCCTACCATGCCATGAACTCTGCCACTCCTCGCCTTGGAGCCAGTCAACTATGGGCTGAAATCTCTGCAAACTGTGAACCAAAACAAACCGCTCTTCCTTTAACTTATGGGTGTCAAGTATTTTGTCCCCACAATGAGAAAGTAACTAGGACACAGCCCAAGACACGATGGAGGCCAGAAGCCAGTCCTACTGCTGGCACAAGCCCTAGACCACCTTATCCCAGAACTGCAAAATATTCCTATGGCCCTGAAACTCTCCTGCCACTAAAGCCCAAGCCTCTCCCCAAGCCCCAGGCCCCTTCTCTAGCCAGACGTTTCCCCTGCTTGGTGACTTTAAGAGTATGTCTCCTGAACTCTCCCAGCTTCTTGCTACTAAGTAAACCCTGCCTGTTCCTACTGTTACCCTGTGGCTTCCCTTTCTAGAAGCTTCCCCAAGAGCCTGTGAGTGTCACTCAATTCTTATACATACTGGGGCCCCTACTTCAGCCAGCACACAGACCTCTCGCTGCTCATGTTCTGCTCCTCTGTTCCTTACCCTGCATGGCCTCTCCTCACTCAGTGGCTCCTATTTATCCTTCAAATTATAGCTTGAAGCTACCTCCCCCAGGAAGCCCTGCCCACTGCTCCTTCCTTGAGGACAGATGACCCCTTAGATCCACACTGGCTCCTGTTCCTGTTGCCTGAAGCTATAGTTATTTCTACCCCTTTCCCCATAGAAATAACTATAGGGCCATAGGGCCATGCCTTCTCCACATCCTGCATCAGCATTCTGCACATCATGAAGTCTTGGATCTGTCAAGAGGCTCCTGGAGGCTGGGGAGATGGCTCAGTANAAAAAAAAAAAAAAAAAAAAGAGGCTCCTGGATTCATTCTAGAGAACATCAGGTCCTGCATTCTCTCTGCCTCTCTGGACCCAGGAGGAGACCATAGGCCAGGGGCCCCAACCTGTGAGGAGGGCACCCCTGCCAATGACTGCATTGCTGTGGAAACTGCTCACAGTGGAAATCTAGGTGTGTCTGCTTTGGAAACCACTCCCACTGCACACAAATGTACAACACAGAGAGAATGTGACTTGAGGGTCACTTGGATGGCCAGCATGAGATAGTGATGCCTGGCGAAGAGTCCCCCTCGAGGACCACAGCCATAAAGGTTCTCCACATAAATGTGTAGGTGGATTTCTGCTCTGTACCAGGTTTTTGAAGGTCTGGAATTTCCAGAGCTGGATTAGCTCCTGTCTCCCACATCAGGGTTAGAATCCTCCAAAGAGAGCACCCATGGGGCAAGGTTGTCTGGGTCAGGGGCCCAGATCAGGTCCTGGAGACCACAGATGAGGACCTTTGAGGAAGACCAAGGTCAGCAGGAGAGAAAGCCTAACTCTAATCCACAGAATCTGCCTTAGAACATCCTCTCTGAGCAACTATGGCAGGGAGTGCCACAGAGCTCCCAATAGCAATAAGATGGGGCATCACTCGCTGAACACTGCCCAGGAATGCCCCATTAAGGGCCAGTCACTGGGGGTGCAGGGTGTCCCTGTGAACCTGAACCAAGCCAAGTGGTTTTGAGGCAAAGAGTTGGCTTCACATATGTTTGTTACACTTAAAGTTTAAAAACCACAAGTATCACATTTACAGAGTCACACATCAAGCTTTTCAATTTTATTTCCAATTTGATGTCATCTATCTGAAAGTGTTTTCTCCTTACATGGACCTTAATGCTAAGCAGGAATGAGCAGAGCACTTTCAACATCACTTCCCAAAGCACCCGCTCCAGGAGCACCAGAGGGCTGCTCACAGCCTGGATTTATTAACCTGCCCAGGTGGCGGCAGCCATGCAGATGGAAATCCAGCTGCTTACAAATGAGATGTCTATTTCTCCTGACTTCCTAAGAAACAAATCACCAGAGCCTGAGAATTCATGTGGGAAAATGGATGCTGAAACAGTGTTATTTTGACCCTTGTCTTATACCTCTCACCTGCCCTCTTGCCTTCTACCACATAGTTACTTACACACATGTCCCAAAATCTGGAGCTTCCAAACAGTGATCCGGTAGTCCCTTGAGGGATGAGCCCTGAGCTTGGCCAATGCTCTAGCTCTTGGGACATGGTGGCACCTGGGGTGCAAAGTTCCTTCTGGGACTAAGGTGGAAGCTGCAGAACAGGGACCTGGCCCAGGAGAGTCAGCCCGTACATCTCTGGAGCAGGCAAAGCCTCAGTGATGTCAAAAATAAGTGGATGACAAGAGCTCAGGTCATCCTTGAGATCATAGCTCGGAGAAGCTAGCTGCACAGACAGACAGTGGCAGCCTCTGTAAACACACATGCAATCATGTGTTCATGTCTGCATGGACACAAGCTGTCACACGTGCTTAGTTTTAACATGGACATTTTCAGTCTGGTACAGTGGCAGTAAGAATGGCAAATGAATTCTCAATGCCCAGCCCGCACCACTGTCCAAGCCTGCTGTCCACAGCCCCAGAATGCCTCCCTCTCCTCTACATAGATCATTTTAAATCAACCCCAGGCATTTTACTATTGTCTATAAATATTTGTCATGCTACCTGAAAGATAATAACTCTTATAAATAGCCACAATACTCTATGTGAACTTTAAAACTTAGTGATGAAATTCCTTTATTTAGGGCCGGTGAGATAGTTCAGCAGACTACAAGTCCAAGCTTCATAGTGAGACCCTGCACCAAATACATAATTTTAAAAAATTTTCCCTTTATTCAATCAAACATGAAGCCAAAGTTCTGTTTCTAGATGACCTTCTGACCCTTTCCTGGCCCTGCATCTGACAGGCAGGTGTGTCACTCAGCGTCTTCTGGTTGGGCCTCCTTCTGTCTCTCTACACTTGCATGTTTTCTTCTAGAGAAATGCAGGCTTCCCCTTTGCTATTACTCCTGCTGAGCTGTGCAATAGCATCTTTGTCTCATGTCTGCATAACTGGTATATGGGCAGCTACAGGTAAGGCCCTGACAGCTGAGAGAGCTTTTAGGGCAGTGTTTTAGGATACCATGCACACTCCTCTCCTGGTGGTCATTGCCAGCATAAGCTAACTGTTGAAAACCCAACTCTGTCACTGTCCTTCCCTTTATCTTGAAGCCTTCTGTAAAGAGACCCCCCACTGATAGACCCTGAGGCACAACTACATAAGAGAAGCAGGACCAAGATCAAAATAATGAGCGCACTCCCTGCAGCCCTCCGCAGCGCCCAGGGGGCCGAGTCCTGAATGTGTGAGCTCCTCCTGAGGGCCCGCTTGGTCCTCCGCGGCATGCTTATGTCAGCACCCACAGCTCAGGGGCTGGCGGCTCCTGAGTCACCCTGAGATGACTGTGGCCATGGTGGTCTTGCTTACTGGCGCAGGCAGACCCCATAGGTTCCCCTGTCACTCTTCTTTCCCCAAACCTGGAACAGCAATCCCTCAGGAGTCATGGCTCCTGGAGGGAGGACCACACACTAGAGACCTCAGCATGAGTACTTAGACATTAGCTGCAACCTGTCATTGCTTCTTAAAAAAATTTTAAATTAAAAAATGTTATATATATATATATATATATATATATATATATAGTCTCACCACACAACTCAGACTCATAGTGATCCTCCTGTTTTCAGCCTCCCCAGTGCTGGGATCACAGGCATGGACCATCATACCTGGACTTGGTGGCCAGGCCAGCATGCCCATGGGCAGGGCTGGTGCAGCATGTGGTACCAGGGATTGAACCCCAGTCCCTGTGCTTGCCTAAGCA
>NDGM011135183.1:0-11481 GCA_002564305.1 Octomys mimax | reverse complement strand
GAACTCAGGCCCTTGTGCTTGCTAGGCAAGTGCTTATTCTACTGAGCCATCTCCCCAGCCCCGGTGTCTTATCTTTAGGATGTCATTGAATTCTAGTCCTCTGTCCCCATATTTTGTCCAATCTGCTAGCCATGTTTTCCGTTGAATTTTTCATACCTTGTATTTTTGCTTGCTTTCTCTCCATAATTGCTGATTTGTTACCAGACTGGTCAGTCATATCATATATTGTCGTGTTTAACTCAGTTTCTAGCTTAAGCTCATCGAAAGTTTTATTAGTAAAATCCTTTATCTGTTTGAAAAAACTCCGTAAGCTTTCAAATCTCCTGAGCTTGCTTATCGTGTCTCCTTTGTGCTGTTCAGGCACCCTGACTGACGCTCGGCTGTTGAATTTTTGCCTGTGACTCCCGTGCTCCGTGCCTATGAGATCATCTTTTGAGGAGCTGGGGGCTCTCTGAAATGTCCTGTCACCTTGGTTTGTTGTATTTCTAGTTTTTGTGATGCAGGTTAAAAAATCAGGTCCTGTAGAAAAGCTCCTGTCCCTGCTGTGGAGATGCCTGGCGAGCCTGTCTCTGCGTGGTGCAGCTTCGGCGCTGTGTCTATGTCTGGGCTCCTCTTTGCTCCCCACACCACACAGGGAGGAGAAACCATGACACAGGCAGCCTGGGTGTCAGCACACAGCAAAGTCCGTGTCCAGCAGCAGTGTGCCACTATTGCATATCAAAGAGACCAGCAGTGACAAGAGTCCAAGCAAACTGGACACAGACAGGCCGGAAGGACCAGTGAGCTGCAGCTGTGTCCGCAGGAAGGAGATGCAGTGATCGTGTAGACACAGACAGACCAGATAGTGACGTAGAGTGCCCATGCCCACCATGTGCGGTAGCCGGGCCCTCAGCAGGAGGAAAGAATTTGGCAGGGATAGCATTTAGCCAACTCAGTATCTAAAAACCAGGGCCAGGGAGAGAACTCAGTAGAGTAAGTACTTGCCTGGCCAACGCAGGGTCCTGAGTTCAATCCCTGGTACCGCAAAAAAAAAAAAAAAAATTCAAAATGAATAAAAATCAGGGGCCTCCCCCTTAGCTCAGTTCTTTAAGAACCTACTTAAACAATCAGTCAGCTCAGATTGCTGTGGTTTGATCCCCAAAACTCAAGCCAGCCAAACCTGCCCTGAAGGCATTCTGAGCCAGCCAAATAAATAAATAAATAAATGTGTATATGTGTGTATGTGTATATATATATATATATATATATCAGTAATGGTTAACTACAACATGGTAAAAGGGAGATGATGAGGGTGGGAGAAAGAAAAGAAAGATGAGGAGGGGAGGAAAGTGAGAGAGTCCCGTTAAAAATAGGTTAATAGAATTAGGTGAATGTAACAGAAAATAAGAAAAAGAATAAAAGAGAAAAAAATAATAAAAGGAAAAATGAGTCAAAACAAATGCTTGCCTGTGCTGGGTAAGTGCTTTCCTCCCAGCGCTGTGGCGTTTGAATCCACCAGGTGTGGGGCAGGCAGAGACAGCTGAAGCCTGTCTGTGTGCGCGTGCTCCCTGCCGCCGAGTCCTCCGCACCTTGCTGCTGGGCGGTCGGCCCGGGCTGTAGGTTCTGCCTTAGGGTGGTCTTCACTCCCAGGCGCTCAGGGTCTGAGTCTCTGTGTACCCTGAGTTGCACCAGTCTCCACCTCACTTTAAGGCTGTGGGTTTGTGAGGTGCCCCTTGCTCTAGTGGCTCCTCTGTCCAGACCCTGGAGTGTGGTGACCATTCGAGTCAAGGCATATCCCTGACCACCCTAGCAGACGAGGAAAGCGCACAGGCCACTGACCCCCATGCTAGATGTGCGGTGGGTGTCACATGGCACTCTCAGAGCCAGCCCCCCAGAGGACCTCATGTCCCCAGTTTCTCATCATAGGGACAGGACCATGGTGGCCCTCCCCACCCCAGTACACCGCTGCTTCCACTTCTGGGGGAAGGGCCTCTAACTAGCCTACCTCCTTTCCCCAACTCTGTTGTGGTCCTGTCACACCCACCCACTGAGGGAGGGTAACCCCCGATACCCTGAAGTCCAGTTCTGTGACTGGCAGTTTCTGGCATTGTTCAACTTACAGTGATGAGCGCCTTCCCAGGGTAGCCTGATCAGCAGCTCCCAGGCTTGGTGGCGGCATCTCCCCTCAAGGTCCTTGCGCTTTGCAGTAACACAGACGGGCTTTGGGGACTAGCAATGCTGTCAGCTGTCCTCCTGGGGCTGCCAGCTCCCTCGGCCCACTCGCCCTGGGCTGTGCTCAGCCATCCAGACTGCTCCTCTCCTCTCTCTGCTTTATCCCCAGTTTCTGTAGGTCCTCTGTGGTACCTAGTTTTCCCGACAACTCTTTGATTCCCAGAGCTCTTCCTTTTCTTTGCTGAATTGTTTTCCAGACATTTACATTCTAGGGTGAGCAGTGAACTCAGCAGAGTATGTACATTTAATTATTTAAACTTTTCAAGTCTGTCCACTTAGTGAAGCCTCCTGTATCTGAGACAGCCCCCAGAAAAGCTTCGTGAGGGGCCCGGGTGAGTGTGTTCCGAGTCTGTGTGACGCCAGGGTTTAACTTGGGGCTGCAGCATCTCTTTCAGGTGATTCCACCTCCTGCTTTTCTGGGAAAAGTGGGCCATGAGCCTGGCCCCATGAACCCCCCAGCAAATTCCAGAGCGGGAAGCCGGGGCAGTCTTCTCAGAGTGGCTTTTCCTGCTTCTCCACGCTCCTGGGTAGGGAATGATCATTAGCTGGACTGACCCAACAGAAGAGCGACGCCTGCAGTGTAGTCACCAGGCAGCTGACCCTGGGTGGGGTCACGCTGTCCCTGGGTCCCGTCCACTGTTCTTTGTGAGCTGCCTCCAAGTCTGTGACGAAGGTGGGAGAGTGTGCGAGCTGCCAGGCTGAGGTAGACGTTCCGGAGCCCGCTCCGTTCCTCCACCTACACTCAGGCACGCTGCACATTTGAGCTCCCAGCCTGCCATGCTACAGGCCAGGCGCTGTCTGCAGAGGCCTCTTGGGCCCTCTTATGGGGCTCCTCCTCCTGGCATCCTGCCTCTCAGAGGCTCTACTGCAGAGGGACAGTCAGGGCCCAGGGCCAGTCTCTTTGCGAGGTATGAAGAAGTCTTTCTGGACAATTCTTGGGCTTCTTAGAATTTTATTGTAGCAGGATTGTTAGCAGAAGATAGTCAACCCAAAGTTTGCCCTTTGTTGGCTTGCCTAGGTTTTTAAATTGTGTTTCTGTCTGCCAAGCTTAGTGGGGCAGGGAGGCTGAGGCAGGATGATCACAAATTCAAGTCCAACCTGAGCAACTTAGCAAGAGCCTGTCTCAAAATAAAAACTAAAACAGGCCCAGGATATAGCTTATTGACTGGGCCCCGGGTCCGTCCCAGGACCACCAAAATAACAAAGAAGTAAAAGGCTTGTGCCATCCTCCAAGCGCAAAGGAAGAAAATCTGACTGAATCCTGTTTACCTTCTTGAAGGTCACAGGTGGGATCAACTTGCATATTTTATCACTTTCTCTTTTTAAAGATGTTTTAACTGTCAGACATGATAAACGTACAGAAAGTACTTCTGTTAGTTTTCAGTCCCACAACAAAATACCTGAGGCGGTAACTTCATGAAAGAGAAGTGGGCATCAGCTGTGGAGGCCGGAAGTCCAGATGGCAGACAGTGGCAGGGTGTGTGGGGAGCAGCGTGGCAGACAGTGGCAGGGTGCGTGGGGAGCAGCATGGCAGACAGTGGCAGGGTGCGTGCGGAGCAGCGTGGCAGACAGTGGCAGGGTGCGTGCGGAGCAGCGTGGCCAGGATCACGCCTGTATCAGGAAGCGGAGAGGGGAGTCCAGGCTTGCTCCGCACACTCATGGGTCCTAGAGGGCACTTGGTGTCCCCAACCAGACAAGGGTCTTCCCAGCATCCCCAGCACCCCAGCAGTGCTGCCAGCCGAGGCCTGTTGCTCCCGCCGAGGCTCAGGCTCAGAGTAGTGAGATGCTGCAGCTGTAGCCTGACCGGTTCCCTTGGTCCGTCCGCCCCAGCGTCCCCGCCGTCCAGGCTGCCTTCACCTCGGTGCCCAACTCAGTGACAGTTTCAGCATCTCCCACCCTCAGCGAGCCAGTAGCTTCAGTTCCACACCCACAGTGCAGAGGTTCTGTGTGGATCTTAACCAGGGTCCTTTGGGTAAGGAACCATTCCCACACTGCGTCCCTGAAGTAGACCAAAGGATGGGGGAGAAAAGGCAAAAGGTGGCCAGCGTACCCAAGCCTGGAGTACCTATTGTGAACTTGGTTCCCAGCTCTGCCAACAGCAGACTGCTCAGGGCCTATTCTCGTAGAGCTTCCGTGAAGTTAGGTGGAGACAGTGGTCTCACAGATACACAGGAAACAGCTGGTGACAAGTGCTTGTGCTAGGTGTTGACTTCAGGCTGGGCGGCAGGGCCATTGGTACTGCTCTTGGGAAGATAACGAGAAGTGGGCGGCTGTGGGTCGCAGGCAGGGGAGCCTCAGTGCAAGGCCCCTGGGGCCTCTTCCTGTGTCTTCTATTCACCAAGTAAGTCCCGGCATGCAGAGAAGGAGCCCGAGTGGCTCTCTGCACGCCCCTGGTGACTGCTGTTTCTGTCCCTGCAGCTCTATGTGTCTTCCGAGAGCCGCTTCAACACGCTGGCTGAGCTGGTTCACCACCACTCCACAGTGGCCGATGGGCTCATCACCACCCTGCACTACCCCGCGCCCAAGCGCAACAAGCCCACAGTCTACGGCGTGTCCCCCAACTACGACAAGTGGGAGATGGAACGCACGGACATCACCATGAAGCACAAGCTCGGTGGCGGCCAGTACGGGGAGGTGTACGAGGGTGTGTGGAAGAAGTACAGCCTCACGGTGGCCGTGAAGACCCTGAAGGTGGGCCTCCAGGGTGTCCGGCGGTGGGGCAACCTTCTGTAAGCTGTCCACTGTAGCTGCTCTCCTCCCCGCCGGGCCGAGCTCCAGCTGTGTGTGTCTGCACGCAGGTGGGAGCTGCCAGGGGGTGGGGCTGCAGTGTAGACCCCAGGCGTTAGCAGCAGGCGCCCCGCCCTGGATGATGCTGATCGTCTCAGTTACTCTCCCCTCATTGCGAGGACAAAATACCCAACACCCAAAGTTAAGGAAAGGTGTTTTTAACTCAGTTTGTGGAGATTTCAGTCTGTACTGGCTTGTGGCAAGGCAGGGTGCAGAGGGCAGCCATTCATGGCTGTGGAAAACAGCAAACAGCCAAGGGCGGGGCAGCAGCTGTGGCAGCTAACCAGTCTCTCTCCCCTCCTCACATTTGTATACAGATTATCTGCCCTGGGGCGAGTGTAGCACTCACACCCGTAATCCCAGCACTTGGCTCAATAATTGATCCCAAACTAGAGAAGCTGCCCCATGCCTGCATGAGCTTTGGGGGGACACGTAGACACAAACCATAGCACTGGTAAGGCTGTGGGGCCCTCTCCTCCTGCTCCTGGCTGCTCCTCCGCGGCCTGCCACGGTTTAGACAGGAGAAGCACACTCTCCTGTCCGAGTGCTGACAGCCCTGGTGGGCAGGTGTGTGGGGCCCAGGACCCAGGGCTTGCTCTCCCCTGCCGCTGCTGCAGACCCACGCTGGGATTCTCACCCTCCAGCTCCAGTGCTGTGGTGTCCAGGCAGCTGAGCTTTGCTTTCAAAGCTCTTTGAAGTCAGCGAGGGTGCCAAGGAAGTTTTCATTTTGAACCATCTGCCTTCCTACTGGGACCAGGGCTCAGCTGTGGAGAGCACCCCACCACTGGCTATAAGTGAACGCAAGAGCCTGGCCTTTTTATAGCTATTGGGAAAGAAAAGCTGAAACTCCATTGCTGGGAAAATCAGGCCACGCTGTGCATGTGGCCCCAAAGGCCAACAGGTATGTGTGTTGGGGCTGGTGCAGGCGGACTCTAGAGAGCCACAGCTTGAGTGGTGTCAAGGCGTAGGTCTAGAGCAAATTGCATTCTTGAGTTCTAGAGATCATCAGTAGCTTCCCAAGGCCACATTAGGTGACACTGGCCCTTGGGCTGAGATGCTTTTGGTGGGGGGGGTGGCATGGCTGGTCACATTGCGCTCTCCTGGCTGTTTTCCAGGTGGGATTTGTGTTCTAATATAATAAATATTTGCAGAGCTCCTTGCTTCTGTTCGCTGGGTCTTGCAGTCCTAGATGGTCTGAGAAGCAGACAGACTGACCGAGAGGGCTGTGCCCAGAGCATGACCCCAAAGGCCAGGGGAGAGGGGGACAGTGAATCACAGTGGCCTGGGCCACAGCCAGGTAGCAGGGGCATCACCTGGAAAATCAAGAGCCATTGTAGGACTTGGGGCTCCGGATGGACACGACTCTGTGCTGGTGTCACAAGACCGCCGTGTGGAGGAGCACCGGGGCCTGGCACAGTGCGTTGTCAGTGGTTGCCGTGGTTTTGAGGTCCTGGCATTTCCTCCTTGTACACCCAAGCTTCGTAACCATCTTCTGCCATTTCACACACGGGCAGTTGAGTTCCGATCTCCAGAAGAATGGAATGAAACCAGGGGGCCAGGTCCAGTGCAGCAAGGACAGCACCGCAGCCCAGGCAGGGCCAGCTCGGCCCCTGCCGGAGCCTCTGGGCTGTGCTCTCAGGCCTCTCCCAGCAGCAAGGCTGCCACTTGGAGGCTCCTTTGCATGCAACCTCTCTTCAGTTTTCAAATGAGCCCTGCCTGCTACACAGGGTATAGCAATGCTGAAAGGACCAGAGCTCCCCTGAAAAGAACAGCAGCCATCCTCAGTGACAGTGAGAACCTGAGTATCCCCAATGGTAACAGCCAAGTTCCCATCGGGAGAGCCAGCATGACATGCCCTCCAGGAGGACCCACAGCACCACCTTCCCCTTCCATTCTCCTCTTATGCTGTGGGCAGCAGCCCTCAGTGGACCCTCCCACACCCAGCAACACACAGACCCAGTCAGCTGGGACTTCCTAGGTGCCTGTCAGTCCACCAGCAGACTGGGAAAGCGGTCACAGCCCCACTGCCACCTTGGTCAGCCCCACTGCCTGGCCATGCGTGGTCTCCCTGGAGCAGATTGCCTGCCTGTCAAGCTTTATGTTCACTCGGGAGATGGAGAACTTGGGCTCCGAATGACGCCGACGTCTCACCTCCTGTGCGCTCCGCGGGCCTGGCAGTTGTGAGTGTGCATTCTGCGTGGCGCCATTCAGTCCTTGGTGGGTGAGAAAAGAGCGCTGAGCTATCTGCAGCCTGCGCCCTATGGGGAAAGGGAGAAGCCAGGGCTCAACCCAGCTACCAGTGCCAAGGTCCCCAGGCTCCTGTTTCTCAAACACTGAAAATGCAGCCGGCATCGCCGCCTCCAGGCCTGCTGTCCTCCCCCGGGCCCGTCCGGCTCTGCTGGCCTCTGCGCTGCTCACCCCGCAGCTCCTCACCAGCCAGCGACATGCCCCGCTCATAGCCAGCGACCGCAGCCGACCCCGTGGAGGTCTGTGGGCTGGAGCTGCTCCGGAGGCCGCCAGGCAGGCCGAGCCTGGAGAACTGCTGCCAAGTAGAAGAAGCTGCACGTTTTAAATGAGCTGTGCTCCAGACGTTTGCAATTTTTCTCTCTGTGAAACTCTCTGAGTTTTGCAAGTTATAACGAGAGCACTGTTGATCTAATTGTGGCGTTAACATTGACTCATGAGCTCACAAGCAAATGCACTGTGAACATGAAAATAACAGAATTCCTGAACAGGCAGAGTACGCACCAGGGGCCACCCCGCCCTCACTCCTTGATGCCTGCACTTGTGGTCTTGACTGTACCCCTTGCCAGGCCCGGGGACCGGGCCTGTTTACTCCCACAATGAACTGCTCTGGTTTTCATTTGACTATTTTTCTCTCAGAAAAGTGGTTTCATTGGGGAATCTCTAGAAGCTGGTAGGAAAGGAGGGCATGGCCATGCTCGCTGTCCTAGGAAGCAGCCCAGCCTGGAGAGGCCCCGCGACTGTGACCCGGAGCCTGTTGCTGCATGGCCCTGGAGCACCCTAGGTACCTTTGGGATGTGATTTCCCACAGGCTCTTGGCGCAAGTCCAAGTCCCTTCTAGTTTGTGAACTGCTCCCTGGTCCTGCTAAAACTGCCTCTTCACTCTTGCGCTTTTGGTCACAGTGCATCTGCTCCCTCTGATGGTGAAGGCAGGTACTGCATGTGCTGGAGCCTCACTCCCTAGCCCACGCAGTTCTGAAAGCCCCAGGCTGCTGTGGAAACTCACCAGGGAGCCAGGAATACAGCACAGCGGCGTGAGCACCTGCCTGGCAGGCGCAAAGTCCCCGGTTCAATCCCTGGTATAAAAAAAGAAAAAAATAAAACTTCACAAAAGCCTCCCTTCCGGGCTGTATTTCATGCCGAGAAGGAGGTCCTCAGAAAACAGCCATTTCTAAATCATGACCCTTGGGCTAGGGAGATAGCTTGGCTATCTAAGTGCCTGCCCGGCAAGCACAAGGACCCAGGTTCCCCTAGTACTACATGCTGTGCTGGCCCCGGAACCCCAGGCACACAGTGTCAGCCACCAGAGCCGGGCCTGGTGGTGCATGCCTATAATCCCAGCTCTGGGGAAACTGAGACAGGAGGATCGCTACAAACCTGAGCTGCATGGCAAGACCCTGTACCAAATACGTAAATAAAAAGGTTTTTTTTTTTTTAATGTAAAAAAATACTTCTTTTAAAGGACTGAGGCTGTATCTCAGTGTAAAGGCCCTACATTTGTATTGTAAAGGAGAATGAGAGCCAAGAGAGGAGGGAAGAAAGGAGGGCAGTAGATTTAGAGTTGCCAGGGTCACACAGCACCAGAGCAAGTCAGTCTGCACTGCTGTCCCGTCAGGCCCTGTGAACAGCCCTGTCACCCCACTTCTTCCCCAGCAGGCAGCTGAATGCAGCTTTCCCTCAAAGTGTTTCCTCTGCCCTCACTCATCTGACTGAGTTTCAGTTTACTCTGCACGTAGAAGAATCCTCTCCCTAAGGACCATGGAAGCTGGGCAGTCCTGGCTGCTCTGGAGCCTGAGGCAGGAGGGCCCAGAGTTTGCAACCAGCCCAAGTAGCTTAGCAAGACCCTGGCTTCAATTTCAGAGCAGGTGGGGTGCTGCTGGGGTATTGCTCAGGGGGAGAGCAGCCCCACAGCCCTGGCTGCCAGCACCCCCAAAAGTCCTGTTGCAGTGACAGCACAGGCAGCATGGCGGTGTTTCCCATCAGTTGGCCATCGGTTGTGGTCACTGTTACTCATTTAAATGATAAAGTGAACTGTGTTTGATTCCAGCAGGGGGAGATAGATTCACAGTGATTTTCTGAAACAATGAAATAAGAAATGAAGTCCTCTGTGTACACATGTGTGTGTGGAGGGCCAGACGGATAGAAGAGGGATGCTCTGAAAGCCTTGCTGTTGCTTCTGCAAACGTGTGTGTCCTCAGACCTTTCTAACATGGACAGGACAGAGGCAGTCACTGTAAAAGCAGTTGATGCTGCTGAATTGGCTTCTGTGTGTTTTGTTGTATGGTGCTTTAAAAACAAAGGCTGCACTTGTCTAGAAAGTGTCATTCTGGGGTGACTTTGTGACACATGGCTGGCCAGGGAGGGTTCTGAAAGCCCAGTCCCGCCCCCTGTCCTACGCACGCAGCACTGGGTACCTCGATCCCGGCAGGCACAGCCCTCCAATCCTTGGTGTTAGTGTGTCACCCTGCAGAATAGAGCACTGCGCCCCGACCAGCAAAGGGGCCTGGGAAAACTTAAGCAGGTGGCGGGGTGGTAGCAGAAGTGAGCTCACCTAAACAGCTCGACACTGTGACAGCCAGCAATGCAGAGTTGGCCTTAAGGAGTTGGCCATCTTGGAAGAGCAGTAAATTGCCTCTGGGTCTCGGCCTCCCTGGTCCCTGAGCTAAGCGATAATGGGTTGACGCACGTCCTCATTACATGCTTCACTTGCGGATGTGATTGAGCAGAGCAGGCAGGCTCCGGGGAGAGGCTGGCCTGTCCTCGGGAGGTCCCTCCCCATCACGGCAAGGACTCGGCAGTCCTAGCGAGGGGACCGTGAGGGCACTGAAGTGTCAGGTGCAGCATTTGAGGTTCTGCTTTCACAGAAAGTCTGGTAGCGAGTACCTCATAAGGAGCCTGACTTTGAAGAGGCCAATTCCTTGCAGGGTGTGATGGTGTATTCCTGGAATCCCAGCACTTCGGGAGGCTTCGGGCCCAGCCTGGGCAACTTAGTGATTTAACAGATGCTGTCTGAAAAATACAAACTTAAAAAGAGCTAGGGCTTGTAGGTCAGTGTGAAAGCCCTGGGTTTAACCCCTCAAAACACAAAACCGAACACAATCCCTCACCAAAAAGACATCCTTCCCAACCCTCACACGGTCTCTCTGCATGCAAACCCAGGCTTCCTGTGGGAATGGGGCAGGCGCTTGCATCCTCCTTCACCTCCACGGCCACCTCTCTGGTTCTCGTGGTTGGGTTGGAAGCTTCGGATGTAAGGCCCAGCACAGACTCTGTGACAGGACCCTCCGCTACACAGACCCAAATCTGGAGTGCTCCAGGAGGTGGAACAGCAGTGTCCTGTGTGCAGTGGCTTCACCTGCCACCTGCCCTCTTGACATAAGTGCCGTGGGCTCGAGGGTCATGAGGGAGCTGCTGCTGAGGCTGATTGGGAGCCTGGTGCCGGTCGACCCCACGCCTTGGCTGCTGCTTCCTTTGGGGCCAGTCACACCCACACCCACACCCACACCCCTGCCTTTGTGTGAGCAGTTCAGTGACCTCTGTTCTACCACATTGCAACATGCTGTTCTTTGGGGTTATGGTACACCCCCTCCCCCGCCACCACCATCAGGGTCTTTCCGTAAGTCACATGCACTCCAGGTTCAGAGAGCTTTTTCTTTCTGTTAAGTAAGTTAGGACTCTGGGAGCCTGGGCAGTCATGGGGAAGTGGAGTCACATTGGAGTCCCCATGTCACCACCCCCAACCCCAAATAGTGCATTGTGGCCACCGGAAGTCACCAGAACATGCCAGCCAGTGTGGACCAGAGGGAATGTCACCTGTCATGGACCCTGTCTGGAGCAGTGCCACAGCAGAAGGTGGCTGGACTCCAGCTACCCCTGCCTGCACACTGCTTGCTGAGCTTACCTCGTCCATCTCCTTCCTTCTGCAGGAGGACACCATGGAGGTAGAAGAGTTCCTGAAAGAGGCTGCGGTCATGAAGGAGATCAAGCACCCTAATCTGGTTCAGTTGCTCGGTAAGTCAGTGCCGCACTCAGGAGGGAAACCCGGACCACACCCAGGGGCCTGGAGGCCACGAGGAAGCCAAGGGTGGCCCGACCTGGACCAGACATGCGCTCTGCTCCCCCAGCACCAGCAGCTGGTGACGGGGACCTGCGTGGGCTGGGCTGGGGGCAGTGGAGACTTAAGAGCTACCTGGCGTACCTTGAAGATGGTCTTCGGGGGCTGAGATGTGGCCTGCATGC
>NDGM011135180.1:0-12217 GCA_002564305.1 Octomys mimax | reverse complement strand
GCCAAGCTTGTTTCAAGTAGGTGCTTTAGACCACTGAGCCATCTCGCCAGCCCCAAGAAAATTATGAGCTTATAAACCAGATAAAACTGTGTTGTTTCTAGAAATTTAATACTTTCTATAGGCTGACACCACTGCCATTCACTAAGTATTATGTGAAAAATTCTTAGAAAGAATTTCAACAGCATAAACAAAGGAAAAATTAGGAAATGCAAGCATGTATAATCTATTGATCTGACACCATGTAGTCATGCAGTACCTCATGTTTATTATTCTTTTGTCTTTATCATTGTTACTGCTCTTTTATCTTTTCCTTATAACATGTCATTCAAAAACTAAGATAAAGTTAATATTTACTTTTAACTTCAATTTTACTAATAAATAAAGGTAATCATAAAGGTTTATTCTATTTCTATGGTTCTTAAAATTCATTTATAATATTCATGTTATCTAAAAAAATTGGATGTTAAATATTAAGTATGTCTTACCTCACAACAGTGATGGTGAATTTTTCATAAATTATTCACAAAATGAAATAAAAAATGATTAAATGATCCAATTGGTACAGGAGAGTCCAAGGGGATTCTAAGGTAACAATCAAATATTTGCATTTATAGTAATCTGGGTTTCACACATAAAGCCCTGTTGCTAATGAAAATTGTAGACTTCTTTTGCACAGACAGCAAAATTCACCTACAAAAAGTAACACAGTTGCAGTGTACATTCTAATGACTTGTAGGTTAAATATAGGAGGATGACATGATTACCCCATATTGCAATATGGTATAAAAAATAAATGTTGCAAATACTTTAAAAATGAGAGAAAAAATAAAAGAGAAAAAGAATAGTTTGTAATGTTTCCATTTTGATAGTAGAAAAAATACATATATATTCAGATTATTTTAAGAAAAATGGTATTATTGTGAACACAGTTAGTGACAAAATACTGAGTAATTGGATGTGATCATGGTGAAAGGAGAAATATTGAACATCTAGAGGTTTTTCTTGTAGTTTTTGGGTGACTCCATTGCTTAATAATTATTAAATCTATGACACTGTAAACAAAGAATGATTCAGCTCCTTCAGAATATGTAATAGTTATCTCTTCCAATATTATAAAAATAGTTCTGCTGTATAATCTAACCTTGGACAGATGCCACTATGAATTATATAAAATTATGCAATTTTCCCCTACATAGCCATGAAAAATTTGTTACTCTTCCAAATTCCAACCATCAACCTTGTCTACATTTTGTAGAAAAATACAAGCTAGGATTTTTCACATCTTTTTGGATTAGGCAAGAATTAAACTACACCACATATCTGCTTTGTATTGATTAACACCTCTTCACAACTGTGCATGAATTTTTCTGATTATAAATAGATGATTTATAAGCAGATTTTTTCAGTTAAAGGAGTAGCAGTTTGTAAAACAAAGAAGCAAACAGAAAACCTGGCACACTTGATTCAAGCACATAGTGACTCATGCAGTTTTGCCTATAATATTCTTGCAACTGCATAGTTTCTATCTATTTACCCAATATTCAGTTTATAATTTTATTAGTATATTTATGTATGTAACAAGGGAACAAGAAACTGCACATCTCCACGACATCTATTTTTATGTCCTACCTTGGTTGCTCAGTGGGAAAAATGCAAATGTAAAGTCAAAGGCACAAGAGCATACAGAAGTGTGAGATCAGATGTGAGTACCTTTGTTACTCTTACCTGGGACACAATCAACTTGCCTGTAATTATCTCAAAAATGAAGAAATTATATTTCCATAATTGCCTTCTTCCCTAGAATGCTAGCTTATTCACTGACTCATTAAATATGGGTGTTTGTTTTGCTCCGTGTTTCAAAAGGTCAGTCTGGAAACAGACTACTGATATAAAAAAGGGCAAGACTCTAGTGTCATGCCTGTGTAAAAGTGATAGAAAAAAATTTATAGAACTGCTGTAAAACTAATATTTTTTAAATAAAGAAGATGAGGCCTGGGCAGATAGCTCAGTAGAATAAGTGCTTGCCTGGGAAGTGCAAGGTCCTGAGTTCAACCCTTGTACCACAATAAATAAATAAATAAATACATACATACATACATACATACATACATAAGATGTATGAAAACTCAGGTTATTTTGACCTGAAGTGAAAGCTAACAAAATGTCAGAATATGTTTTTATTATTTTATCATTTATAAATTGTAGTAAAATTGTTATTCTGAAAAGCTGCAATTAAAATCCAAGGATCCTAAAACATATCACCCAGGAAGTTGTTATTTCGTATGTAAACTCAGTAAGTAGTTCTCTCCATGGCACTATTTTACACAAGATTAAATTTACATAATACCACTAAACACTTTTCATCCTGGAGCTGCCAAAATTTCTTAAATACCTTATCTCATAATCATGAGAAAAAAATCGAAAAGTTACATTATTTTCAGGTTGTTTATAACTTGACTAAATAATATAGTCATTAAGTAACATACAAAATCCAGTAGAATTGACAGTTAAACCTAGGTAAGTTGACTACAGAGACATTATGCTCAAGTGCTTTATACAGGTGGTATAATTAGTATTAATATTAATATTTCATTTAGTATATTTCTAATGTCTAAGCTTTCCAGGGTGAAGATTTGAAAATAAATCTATTCAAATTTATTTGCAATCAATAAAATATTAACATATGATATGTTTATATACTACTTATTTTATAATGCCACAGTATAACTCTTAATCAAAGACAGAATTTGGTTTAGGAGGATCAGTCAGCTTCTTTGGAAGAAGTGGTGATGCCTCACTAAATTTGAATAAGACAAAATATATGTGCCATCATAGACATTAGTTCAGGTAATGGATTATGCACTATTAAAAACAATCAATGAAACACAAAAATGACGTGCATGCAATATTTTAAAGAGTTATGAACATTTTTCCCTGAACTATGATCATCACCCTTAACTGTATTGGAAACTTCTCCTTGTTTTGGCTCTTGTGTCTTGTCCATCATATCTTTCTGGATTCTGAATTACTGGAACTTTTCAGATGAGCTTTTGGATGTGCTGCCTCTCCTGACTTGTGAGATTCCTAACTCTGTGCTTTCAGTTCATTGTCTATATGTTTATACAATTTGACATGCATTACTATAATTCTTTTTAAAATGGGAATTGGGGCCAGCAAAATAGCTAATCACTTGCTTAAGCAAGGTTAGGCAAGAGGAGGGCCCACAGTTCCTGGCACTACATGCCATGCTAGCCCCGACAACAAGTGCAGGAAGAGCCGACCAGAGTCCAGGCATAGTGGCGCATGCCTGTAACCCCAGCAATGGGGAGGCTGAAAGCAGGAGGAACACCAAACACAGTATAAGCTGCATATGAGACCCTATAACACCAAAATACATTAAAAATAATAAAAATAAAAATAAAATGGAAATTGGTATGATGAATACATTAAATCAAAATAGCTGAGGTTAGAGATGAAACAACACTGACTTTGTTAACCTGGCTTCCCATTTGACTTTGAGATTACTTCTTAGGGAAAAGCTTCAGAAATCTTGTGAACTATGTGTTCTTTTTAGTAAGAAAATATGAGCTTCTTTATTATCTGAAACTGCAACAAATTGTAAATCCTATCATTGTGCAATAATAGTATGAACTAGAAAATTGAGAGGTTATGCTTGGTAATGTATATTATCCATCAACATTTTTTGTGGAATTAACTATCATTTAAGATGAATGACCTGAGACAAATTATATTTGTACTAAAGCCCTAACTCTGCCCTTTGTGGTAATCAAGGGAAATAAAAAATTATGAATTACAAAGGTCTCTGAAATTAATACCAAGTTTCCTAAAGTCAACTATTTAATTATTTATATAAAAGCTTATATTACTGCATATCCATATTTTAAAAATCTGCCACTTAGGGAGGTAATAGACACAGAATTCTTTCAAGTGAAGAATTTATATATTTTTTCAATATAATTAATATTAAAAAGAAAGAAATTTAATTTAAAGTGTCTGATACCTGGCAATTTGTTGTCATGCAAGACATCAGGCAAGATGGTAATCTCAGTTTTTCCTTAGATATTAAGGAAAATACTCTCGTACTATTAGAATTTTGCAAATAATTTCCAATAATATGTTAAGAGATATCTGTCTTTCTATGTACACAGAAACACAGAAATATTTAATATAAAGAACTATATTCCCATCTGATCAACAGACTTAATGAAAATACAATATTTTATTAGATGATCTAAGGGGCCCAGTTTTGGAAGTATAACAACTGACTATGATTAGGAAATATAGTTTGTATTTTTAAACTTTAAATTTTAAAACTTACATTTATGCTTCTGCAATGCAACTAAATACTATGATGAAAATTAGAAAAATGTTTGAACTCATGATGGACAATCTAAAATGTGGTAGATCATTAGATAAGAATACAAATGATCTAAGAAAAATTTAACTTCAGTGATTCATCTTTATACAAATTATGACTTTTTTAATGGAGTGATGGATCATAATACACTTATCAGTTCCAAACTTTAAAAAAATGTATTGCAAAAAATATTTTAGTTAAAATGTTATTACTTAAACAATCAAAATTGTGTCACCTTAATCATTTCCTGAAGGATATTCGTGGGCTAGGATGAAACTACCACAAAATTTAGAGGCAGATTATGTGGAATCAGTAACAACCTAAATTAAAGGAAATAATACTGGTAATGAAGATAATTTTAAACAAATACTCATCATTTGTTTTATAGTATTAAATAAATATACATGTGTAAATGGGTATATATTTATTATGGATAGATCAGTGTTTTACTTGTTTCGTATGTTTAAGGATTCCTTTTCGCTTTGCGGAACCGGGGATTGAACTCAGGCCCTTGAGCTTGCCAGGGAAATGCTTATTCCACTGAGCCATCTCCCCTGCCCCTAGGATTCCTATTTTTGATGAAACAAAAGAACATTAACATAAACTGACCAAAGAGGACATATTCAATTGAAATTTCCTAAGCCTGTGCAACTCAATTTATGCTACTTTAATTAGCTTACCAGAAGTGGATAGTCTTATTCCTCATGAATTAGAATTTGGATTCTAAAGTCACAGTTTGAGAAGTTCTGTTTTAATTTAATTTTTAAACATTTATTTATTTATTTTGTACAGGGTCTCTCTACGCAGCTCAGACATGTAGTTATTCTCCTACCTCAGCCTCCTCAGTGCTGGGATTACAGGTGTGCACCACCACGTCTGGTTTTGGTGGCCTGCATGGCACACCCAGGATACTGGGGCTGGCATGGCATGTGGTACCAGGGATCGAACCTGGGCCCTTGCACTTGCCAGGCAGGCTCTTAGGCCACTGAGTTGAGCTGTCTGCCCAGTGCCGAGTTCTCTTTTAGAATGTATTATTCTAATCAAACTTTTCTAACACATCAAATGCCTACAACTGTAAAAAATCTGTTTTTTTCTTTTTATGTTAGTGTGAAAGCTTCTCAAAACCAGTGGGCATATTGATATTCCTAATTGTGTGCATTGCTCTCAATGAAAAAATTACTTCTTAAAATGAATAAATGGTCGAATGTAGTGATGTAAATTTTCCATTAGGTTGAATTGTAAGAAACGCTTTAAGGAAAGGATAAAACTGAAGTCAAATATGCAAACTAAAATCAGAAGAAAGGAATTACTAAATTAAGTGGTAGGAAGAACAATCTCAGAAATTCCAAGCCTCCTAAGAAGTGGACCCAGTTTTATTAGCTTACATGTGTTAGTTTTTCAGGCTCTGCAGATGATGAAGCATTATCAGCAGAAAGCAATAAATTTACTCTAACATTTTTATGTCTTGACTGTAGTTGAGAAGTCTAAATGCAGAATTACTGATGTACTCTTTGATTGACAGAGAAAAATCTCCCAAAGTTGAACTAAAAGGACGTGTAATTATAGAACTTGTAGACATAAAAGGGAAATAAAAAGTACTACAAATAAAGATTAAAATGATTTTAATGGGCTAGTTAACAGAAGAGATAAAATCTTTAATATAGACCACACATGACATAATTTGAATAACCGTAGAAATATTAATGCAAAATATTAGTTAATTAAATATTTGACACCTGCAGGAAAGCAATCATCAAGTCTTATTACGTTCATTGGAGAATCTACCAGCTTCTTAAATAATTAATACCAATTCTATAAATTATTTTCCCAGGAAAAATTGGAGAGAAGATTATGTAGCATATTGTAGGAAGCCATAATTATGTTACTAATAAAGCCAACTAAAAGGGCTAACAACAATAATAAGAGTAAAGAAGGGCCAGCAGTATAGCTCAGCAGACTAAGTGCTTGCTTACATAAGCACAGGGGCCAGAGTCTGATCCCTGGCACTGCATGGCATGCCGGCCCTGTCCCTAGGCACGCTGAGCCAGTGATGGAGTCCGGTGATGGTGGCACATGCCTGTAATCGCAGCCTTGGGAGGCTGAGAAAGGAAGATCACTGAGTCCGAGCTGCATAGCGAAACCCTATATCAAAAGAATAAAAATACAAAATACAAAAACCGATTTCCTTGGCATAAGCAAATCTTTAATTAAATCTTTAATTTAAAATATAGCTAGTTAATGCCTTTAGTAGATTAACAGAACACAAAATCTACAATTAGACATCTTTATATTCAAGCAAAGAACATATGAAACTAAAGATTACATAACATTAAAGTAAAATACTTTTTAAAATGGAAAAATTCATAGTAATAAAGCTTATGCACCAAAAATCTTAAACAACTCTTTCCTTTACTTTACCGAACCAGAAAAAAGAAAAAAGCTAAGTTCACCAGAAGAAAATAAATAAATTTCAGAGTGGAAATGAAGTGCCAATTAGAAAAATCATGGACGCTACCAAGGAATCAAAGTGGTAATTTTAGAAAGCTAAAGTTGAAAATTTTCAATGTGTATATAGAGTGAATAAAGCATAGAATATATGAAGTAAATTTATAAAAGAAGCAAAACCACTAAAGCAAATATTACAGAAATAGAAATTAGGAAAAAGAAGCTATACTGAAACAATATATGTTCACAAAAGTGGAATAATATAGAAAAAATGCATAATTTCTAGAAATATACCACTGACCTAGACTAAATCATGATGAGATAGAAAAGAAAATAAATATTTATAAAATAATTGAAAAATAATTAAAATTCTTATGTTAAAGGAAATTGTGGTACTAAATGTTTTCATAGCTAAAATCTAGTGAATGTTTAAAAAAATTCAAACTTCTCCAAAACTTTGAAGGGGGGGAATGTTTTCAAACAATTTTCATGAAAAAGTGATTACTGCCAATGCCAGAAAACTTTGTGTGAGCACTAATTCTTACTGAACAACTATATGGCTTAAAGAATAACTGTTAGATTAGTAATGTGTGATCTCAGGCGCCTGGTGGGCCAGTGAGATGCCATCTTAGGTACTATGTGTTCTCTAACCCATTCTTCATGGAAATGATCTTCTGTCCTTCTCACAACCCTCAAAAGCTTATCTGCCTCTTGTGCTTCTGCCCTATTGCGGCCTTGGAGGCGGGAAACCATGGATTGAATTTGCTGAAGTATGAGTCAAATTAAAATCAAAACTTTTCAATTTGGAAATTGTCTCCCTTAAACTTTAGATATTTTAACCCCCAGGATCATAGCTAATTAATATAGAAAATTGATGAGGGGAGTTTTTATTATTACTATTATTATTATTATTATTTGGTGAGCATGTGGTTTAGAAGCTTTTGGGACTAGCTTGAAAGAGGTTTTTGGAAATTACCAAGGATGGATGGAAAAGCATTAAAAGTCTATAAAGTAAACCCTCTGATTTACTCAGGTTAGAGCTCAGAAAAAACAGAACACTGTTAAGAATGCAGATAGTAAAGGCCAAACTCTGACAATTTCAATATGAAACAAGCATTCTACTGGAAGTTGAACCAGATATCATGCTTGTCATATTCTTACAGAAAACATGTCCACATTTTATATGAATTTGAGATTTTGCAGGGCACTAAAATTAAGTGCAGGAGACCAACTGGCCTCCATGATTCATGTTATTATATTAATATAATATTCATAATATATGAATACTGCTTAGTATATTTTTTCAGATTTATAGAGAAAATCATTGACAAAAGCAGTCCAGGAAATAGTGACAAACTTTTTTCTGTATCCAGAAGCAACATTTATATAGATCGGGTCAAAGGAAATATGATTACTAAAAATATGAGTCCATTTTATAGAAACAAAGTGCGGTATACAAGAGCAAAACAAAAGATGTCTTGAGGTATTCAGGAATCACCAGCATCCTACTCATAGGGTCAAATACAAAAGTATCTACCTTTCATTTGGATGGTTATATCCCTCTTGACAGTGAGCTGGTCATTATTGGGGCACTGGATATTCAGGTTATGCTTTGCCTGGTACATGCACAATATCTGCAGAATCTGCACAAGTTCAGTATATGATTACCATCTCTCTCCTTGGCCAAGGCACATCCCCCACATTGGCCCAAACAATTGGAACATTACCTTGGAAGATCATCATTTTTCTGGCCATTCAGACACTTTTTGTTCAATAGGGCCAAAGTTGAGGTGCTCACCTAACTGGAACTGATGGGCACGGGAGGCCTCCTGTGGAACTTGCGATGCTAGTACCTGATCCATCTAACAAGTTCCAGCTCCAGTGGGCCTGAATGCAGCCAATTGTTTGGAACCTGGAGAGATTTGGGGGCTCTGCGTCACATACAGATGGCTCTTAAGGCCTATAGAATTAAGGTAGTTACAACTTCTGGGTATTTAAAAATAGGTCACTGGCCTTGTAAGGCATATAAAGTGCTTGTGTCCCTAATAGCAGAGTACCTCTCAGGAGCTGATATGCTGTCTGTGGACTGAGGCTTTGGGCTTATTTGGGGGAACTTTGTGTATACTTGCTGTGAAGATGATGTTGAGAAGCCATGAAATGCATCCCTTTTTGACCTTGCCAGTGCCACAAAAGGTCATGGCTGTGCAGCAGGTGAACTTTCGAATGTGGGGGATAAGTAGGGTGTGTGTGTGTGTGTGTGTGTGTGTGTGTGTGTGTGATGTGTGATGTGTGCTTTGTGTGTGTATGTATACACATACAGCAAAATACTCTGTGGGGAGCCTCCTTTAGGGAGAGGCTTAGCTGGAGATCTTTCATAGGTGTGGAGCAGAGAGCACAGAGTACCCAAGGAGAACCCAGAGGGCTCGGAGTGCCTGAGGTGAACAGATGCTGTAGCCCCACACCACAGGCCTGAGAGGCAAGCTAGTTATTAGTCAGGGCTGCTGCACCTGTTCTCCACTTGCCATTCTATAAATAAATGCACTGTGCTTGTTGACCAATTATTTTTCACCATCAGCATGGAGTTCCACCTGATCACAGCCTTCTACACCTTGCTTTTATTTTTCCACATTCTCGCCACTCTTCATGTTTCTCACCCCAGGAAGTTGCCTCAGCAGTTTGGCACCCAGTCAGGGGCTTGGGGCATGAGAAAACTCATCATTTAGAGCCAGATTTAGCACTACTGTTTGCCCCTACTCTTGTTGGTCTTGCTTTCATCCGATTCATCTCTCTATTTCTGCTTTCATCCAATTTATCTCTCTATTCCTGTTGAATAGAGTGAGCCTTTTTAGCCCATATGATCTTTACTATGGATTATGTAAGTTGGTTTTGTTTTCTAAAGAGATCTTCACCTTAGTGTTTGCCTGAAGTCTGAAAATAGGCTTGAATTTAGACTTTGAAAAATGGTTGGATCCATTGAGATTGTGAAGAAGGTTGTACTGTCCTTCTGACTTCACACAGGATAGTTTATTTTGTTAGGAAAGGTTGTTATTGTCTTTATTGGTAGATAAAGCATGATCTCACGAGATGTGTATCGGTGTTCAGGAAATGCACTGTGACTATTAATCCTGATATTTGAACTTTCTAGGATCAAGAAATGCCTAGTAGATTAGCAAAGGAGTAACTTTATGTTTCGAAGTGGCCTTACAGCATGGTCTTCGCTGCTTTGTGTTCCTGAGCCATGCACTGCCTCCCAGCTGCCATGAGCTACGCAGCGGTACTCTGCCTTATGGGTCAGCCATGACATTCCTGCTTTGGATCCAGAAAGTTATGTTAACCCCTGTGCTTTAAGACTGTGTTTGTGGATACTGTGTCACAGAAACAGAGAACCCAGATAATCATAGCCATAGGAAAAGAAAATTATAGCTCATTAACCTTGGTAAAAATGGTACAAAAATTAATATCTAAACACTAGCAAACTGAATTCAAAAGCACCTAAAAGCATCATTTACCAGGATCAAGTAGGATTAATCACTGGAACATAAATATGGTTAAATATATGCTATTACATGTGATATATATATATATATATATATTTCTCATAAATGATAAAAACCATTTGACCATCTCAATTGAAGCAGAAAAAAGGATTTTCAAAGCCTTTCAAATACAGTAGCATTTCAACTAAAATAACTAATTAACCAGAAAAACAAAGTTATTGCACAAACATAATGAAATTCTACCCAAAGGAATTAAGCAGTAAAATACACAAAATTCATAAAAATTAGAAAAATATGTTTGTAAACGTTATGATCGTTCATATCAAGGACCATGAGAATTATATCAATGTACTCTAAGAGCTGAAAAACAATTCGGAAAGGTTATATGATGCAATGTCAATAAACAGATATAACATCAACAGGTGGAGGACCTACAGAAAACCAAACTTTTATTCACTTCTGTGAGAAGAGAAATTTTTTCTCAACAATAGACAATGACTTAAAGATTTCTACAAAATATAAAAATATGACTATCACATTATCCAGCTTAATATTTATTCAAATTAAATATAATCATTATGTTAAACAGATATCCATACTTTTATGTCCACCATATAAAATGCTTAACTTTTTTTTAGCTTTGTTTTGTTTTTAGACAGGGTTTCTCTTCGTAGAGCAGGCTGGTTATGAACCCACTCAGTAGAATAATCTGGTTCTCAACGTGCAGTCATCCTCCTGCTTCATCATCCGGGACTCTGGATGTACAGGCATGCAACACCATGCCTGGCTATTCAACTTTAAAGAATGTGGAAATATTATAATTTGTTACAATACGGATAAAGCTATAGAACATAATGCTAGATGAAATAAACTAGGCACAGAAAGACAGCTACTAAATTATCTCTTACCGATTGCAATCTAAAAAGATTGAGCTCACAGAAGCAAAGAGTAAAGTGGTATTTCTTACGGGTTGGGGGACAAGGGAGGGAAAAATACAGATGTTTTTCAAAGCACAGAAAATGTCAGTTGTATGCATGAATGAAATATTTAGGAAAATCAAACATAGTTACAATGATATATTTTGTACTTGAAATTTAAAGTAGAAAAATACTACCACCACAAAACAATAAATACATGAGACAATAGATATATCAATTGATTTTATTATGATAAAAATTTTATTATATATGTAATGATATATTTATAGGCTAGAAATAGTTTTACCATTCATAGCTCAAGGAAGTCATATAAAATCATACTGAGCTGAATATATACATTTCTTACTTACTATATAGCTGTAATAAGTAAGGTTGTTGTAAGGATAAATGAAGACAGACATGAAGATCGATGGAATTAGGTAACTCAGCCATAAATTTCCCCCAGACATAGTGCCAACTAAATTTTAGACTTAGAAAGAATTCATTAGTAGCAATGAATGAAATTTTATAAACTAATATTCGAATATAAAAATATGTATCATTTGATGCCATCAGAGGAAAATTTTAGAAAATAGGACTAGGCCAAGATTTAGCAGATAAGCAGGGGACATAGCTCAGTGAAATAGGCGCTTGCCTGGCAAGCATAAGGTCTTCAGTTCAATCCCCAGTGCCCCCCAAAAAGAAAAAAAAAGATTTAGCAGATAGAAGGCCAAAAACATGAACCTTAATACAATTCAGTAAGTGGGAATTATTAAGTAATTGTTGTAAAAGTTTCTTTTTTCAATTGCCCAAAAATGATGAAAATACAAGCTTCAAGGTATAGACGTGGAAGAAGAATGAAAAGTGTGTGGAAATGACCGAACTATGGTACATACGTGTGAAAATTTCTAAAAATCAAACTCAGGGGCTGGCGAGATGGCTCAGTGGTCTAAAGCACCTACTTGGAACAAGCTGAACTA
>NDGM011135153.1:0-14394 GCA_002564305.1 Octomys mimax | reverse complement strand
CCTGCCAGATTCTGGTAAGACCCCCAGAAGCATCCCAGTTAGCCTGTCCTTCCTCCTCAGTTTGTGCAGAAAGTTTGAACAACTCTTGTTATTTAAGGCCACTCTCAAGGGAAGAGAGGTTAGAATGTTTAACCTCTGAGTGCCTGCTGAATGAAGGAGTGAGAGGAATGGACGGCGTGAGATGGGCTGCTCTGTCTGTGCACCAAGACTCAGAAGCGTTGGTAAAGGTGGCTGATTAGGCACTCACCTGAGGTCTGGCAGCCATGGACATATGACATAAGAGAAAACTTACACCCTCCTTAGCTAAGCGGCACCTAAGTCCCCATGAGGGGCTTGGCAGGGGACCATGTGAATGGTCTCTCTGTAAGGGACACCCATCCTTTGTCTGTTGTGCCATCTTTCAAAGGTGTACAACATACACACTTGAGAGATAGAATGGAAACTAGTTAGTTAAAAGCCACAGTTCCTAACTGCAGGCAGAGGAGCTTCTATAGAGTCATTTTTTTTTTTTAAACAAACATCTCCCTGCATCTCAGAGTAGAAAATAAAAAGAGTCATTCTTCCTTAGAATGTTGCCTTGGCACCCTCGTCGGCAGCCACATCTGCTGCCAATACCTACAGCTTCCCTCTTCACTCCCAACTCATTTACTTCTGGCCAACTGAACTGATTCCAGCTTGTCACTGCCGGCATGTGGCCACAGAGGCCATCCCTCCCACGCCTTCTGCTTACTTTTCCATCTTGGTCAGATGGCATCATTAACTCCCCCTCAGGTGACTGTCACAATTCCTTCTGAGTTCCACATTTTGACTGAGGAAAAAATTGGGCTGTCAGCCCTGACAAATGAATTGCACCTTGTCAGGCCAAAATAGGTAGGACAGACTGAGCTCTATCATATTGGTCCCTTAGAAGTTCACAATCATTGCAAGTCAGTGCCAAACCTATGGCTTTCCTGGTAGACAACGGAGCAGAACTCTCTGTCTTCAAAAGTTCTCACTGTCAAAAAGTTACCATCACTGAGGAAACTGGGACTTCCTCTTCTTTGCCAGGTGCAAACTTCCAGCCTGGGATAGCATCACCTTCTCCTCATGCCAATCAGCCTCACTCTTGTTTAACCTTGTGCATTCATCTTTGACTACTCCACAAGAGGAAACTGATGCCTGTATCAGCCTGAGAGAGATAACTGCAATGCTGAAGTTCTGAAAACTCTCCTCTCAGAGGGATAGACTAAAGACTCACCTTGGCATGGACATAAACCATGCCACCTCACCACAACTCCCATCTATCTCAGATATCCTGGAAAGCACAAACAAGCATCCAGCCAGCATCAGCCTGATAGATTGTTAATCATCTTGATCAAGATTTCCGTGCTGTCAACAAGAAAAGAGGCTTTCTTCTGCTTGTGAGTTGCTCCCGTAAGTCCCCTCACCTCAGAAAATCCTAAGACAAAAGGTAGTATTATTTGGACTCAATTGCCATAAGGGATGAAAAATTCTCCTCTTCTTTTTCAGGAGCCTCTGATTTGGCTCAATCACAGTCCCCTGAACAAACAGGATAGATTGTCAAAGTGCTAAATTGCACCCCTCCTGCCTGAAAAGCCTGTTCAAGATCGCCAATCTGCCAGGGCCACATCGATTTCCTTTATATATGTTGCCGCAGTCTGCTGCCACCCACAGCCTACTGGTATACCTGCCTAGGCCTAAGAATGCCATCTTCCATCTTTGTTTGGTTTCTGTCATCCAAGTTCTCTTCACAACTGACCAGGACACAACCTCCCAGAAGTTCAAAAACTTGTGTACCTTTGGAAAAAACATCACAGCTGACCTTGCTAGTTTCCTTGAATGACACTTAAGATGCCTGCAGGAAAGATACAAAAACTCTACTATAACATCTGACAGAAACCTCTCTCTCTCTCTCTCTCTCTCTCTCTCTCTCTCTCTCTCTGTCACACATATACATACACACAGAGACACACACATACACCCCACCACCAATAACAACAACTCCGCAAATTTCTTGGTGTTTCTGGCTTCTATAAAATCTGGATCCTTAAAAAAAATCTGGATGCTTGAGTTCACAAAAACAATGATGCTTACTTAGACTCTCATCCCCTGGGAGCTCACAGTGTCCTACTTAGATCTGCTGAAAACTTGTGCGAATTCTTGTCCACTGTTTTTCTAAAAAATTTAACAAGATCACCTTAGGCCAAGACCTAACTGTTGAAGTGCTACATGTTGCCCTGGACCTCACCCACTACTAAGGATTCTTATGCAGAAATCCCCACATAACTTTTGCGATGATAAAACTACTCCATCCTGCCATGTACCTGCTCACAGAGTTAGACTCAACAGACCATGACTGCCTGATAAACTGTTCTCAAGATTATAAGACTTAAAAAAGAAAACCGCTGTCTTATGTTGAGTACATCCTGCTTATTGATGGAAGGAGCTCTATTAGGAATGGAGTCCCAGAGTCTAGATATGCTGTGATCACCTTGAACAGAACTATTTTGGCCAAAGTTGTCCTGCAACTGCTTCTTGCTGCTGTTTGTAAACATTTTACCAATGCAAAATACTTAAATCCAGAGACATAAGCTCCCTCCATGGATCTAGTTGACTGAAACTTCACCCCAGCCAGAAAATCCTTACCTGTTAATCCTGGAAGATCAGAGCCATAACTGCCCCTACTATTTGTTCTGAAAACTGAAGCTGCAGCACTGCCACCCATACCCCTGCAACCAGCTCAAGCTTCAGTGTCTGTGTCACCAGCTCTGATGCCATCATTATATGGACTGTCCGTTATAGTGGGCTCTCCTCCTATACTCCAGATGTATATAGATTACATACAAATATAATAAACATAAACTACATATAGCTTGTAACTAGTTAAAAGGCCAGCTATACCTATAGACTTCCTGCACACATATATTACCCAGGTACATATTAACTATCTCTACAAGTTTCAGAAGTCCAGTCTTAGATCCACTGAAAACTTTACCAGGACAGCTCCTCCAGGCTTGCTCTAAAGGGACAATGCTCTCAAGGTCTTGTTCCTATCACTCAGCACTGACAGGTCAGCACCTTGCTGAAGCTTGAGGACAGCATGCCTGGAGTTGCAACTGTGATTACTTGCCCCAGTTATCCCCCATATATGTAACATTGTGGTATCCAGCTTGGTTCTTGCTTCTTGTCCTCTTATTGACTGCTACCTTTGCCTTGGCCTTGTGGACAGAGTTGTCCCAGATGGGTGAAAGTTGACCAGTAAGGCTCTTTTCTTTATTGTTTATGCATTTTTTTTGTTAGACTTGCTACTTTAAACTTTCTTTCTCCACTAAAAATCCTAGGGCTATCAGTTATAATTAGAAAATGTTCATTGTTACTAATGTTGAGATCTATATTCTAACTCTGTTTAATTTATAATCCAAGACCTATTGAGTTTTTCCTGGTAAAAATTAACACATATGAGGTATTTCAGTTCAGAGTATGGCATGGACAAGACCCATAATAATTTGCCAAATTATTATGATTCCAGACACATAGAAGCCTTCTTATCAAAAAAGGCCCAGAGGACTCCATGGAGAATCCACTCTGGAGACCTTTAATTTCTATCTTTCCCCTGATAACAAATATGGATACAGGCTGAAGATCCAGAATGGAATATAACTGGCCTTCCTGGGAATATGTGTCCATAGCTGCCTATGGAGAGGGTCCAATGATGATAAAAACAGATGGCCTTAAATTCATCCCTCCATTAGCTGCACAAGAACGACACAGAGGAGTTTGTAATGCCCCAGAAGAAAATGCTGTTTTCTAATGCTAATAAGTGTGGAATAGCCTGAGAAGGTTTACAACAATCACAAGGTAAGTTAAATAACCAGGCTCAAGGATGAAATCAATCAGAAACAGGGATGATTCCAAGGTCAACCTGACTTGGGACCATGGTTGGGGCCCCTTTTAGAAACTGTGATAGTCCTTATGATAATTGTCCTCATAGGGTCCTTCCTGATTAACTGAATTATATAATTTGATCTTGTTTGATATTATATTTTGCTAACAGAAACTTGATATATCTAGGAATTCCATAGGTATTTTCCATAGTGATATTAGAACCCCTTCAGGCCTAGGAATCAGATTTGATCAGGGTAGGCCAAAGTTTGAAATATATTTTTTTTCTTGTCAGTGATGATTTTAGGAGCAGGCATGTAACAAATTCTGATACTTGGATCAGAGGCTTTCCTTGCATTTATGAAAGACTGAAGAAAAGTGCATGTTTTCTTTCCTCATTTTGTATTTTAATGTTAACTGATATGCAGTGGACCACACTGAAGTAGCACAATGGAGAGAGCTAAGAGCTGTTGTAGCATCATTCTACTGTGGAATATATCACCTTTTAATGTCTTGCCTATGGAATTCATTTGTGTCATCATTGCTTGCCTTAATTACTCCTCTCATTGCTGAGACAAAATACCCAGCAACCAAAGTTCAAGAGGAGGAGATCTATTTGGCTCACAACTTGCAGAGATTTCAGTACATAATTGGCCAGCCTCAAGGCAGAGTGTACCTTAGAAGAGAAAAAAGTTTATGGTGGGGCAGAAGGTAGCAAAACAATCAGGGATGACCACAGCTCTTTCAATCCCCTATACCTTAACCAGGATACTTAGGGTGGGTAACTCTTACAGCCTTCATCCTTCTGCCCTTGAACCTAGCATTGCACCATGAATCAGTCCAAGCATCATACATTCTAGATCCAGCCATCTCTGAAAAAGCCCACCTATGACTGCCTGAGGCTTTGGTGAGGGGGATCTCTAAACATAAGCAACAATATTGTTTAAGCCAGTTGAATTGAATTTTCTATATTTTGTAGTCCAAAGTATTCTAATTGTTATATATAAAAATAAATACAAAAAGTACTAGAAAGCATTCCAAGAGCAAGAGGGAATTATGATGGTTATTTTAGTAGATTATATTTGGTATATTTAATTTTTCTCTATGCATACTTTTAAAATAATGGAAACGTTTTTCAGTATGTGTATGTGTGTAAATATCAGTCCTGTGTTGTGTTTTGTTTTAGGTAATTTTTGTTGTATTTTTGATATTTTTCAAAATGATATAATGATTTCTATTACATTGACATATTCCATTTAACCATTTTTCTACTTTTAATAGCTTACTATACTACTTTAGAATTACTATATATTTTGTAAATAAGTACATAAAACACATATGCCTAGCATATTCCCAAATATTTCTGAGGAAGACCACATTATATACATTTTGTTGTATAATGATCAGCTTCAAGAAATCCTTTATAACATTTACTCTTATCTTTTCCATTTCTTTCCTACAGTATAAAATAAAAATAAAATAAAATCCCTGCAATATTACTTTATGCTGTGTTACTTTAACATTACCAACATAATAAAACCCATTATTCCTATTTCTGCATTATTATCCTAGCATCTAACCTGGACCCACTTTATTCTATTATTTGAAAACTATGACATTTGTTATTCATGGGCAGTAGGAAAGAAATTATTTTTTCTTAAATAACTTTTGTAGTTATTTGAATAATGAAAATGAGAAGAAAGGAGCAGAATAGACATATTGTTACTTTGGTGAACTTGTTTTCTTCCACAAATACACATAGACAATTCTTATAATGTAATTGAAGGAAGCACTTTGAAGAATACAGCAGAATTAACTCCACAAGGTAATAACCTCAAAGTTTGAAATTTTCAAGCCTCAGTCTTCCTAAACCCAAATTTTCCAGAGGACAACTTCAGCCTATGGATATAAATTTTATTGTCCTATTCTTAGATATGAAGTGACAGGCAAAGGTTCTCAGACAGTGAAAAAAAAGAGAGACTAAGAAGAAAAGAGAATAAGAAGAAAATAAACCAGAATAAGACGAACACACACATTAAATCAGAATAATGGAAAAACATATATATCATATATTATATATTCATATACATATAATAATATGTTACTATTATATATATAAAATCCCAAAACTTATTAAGCATTCTACACAGAATGAGTAGAACGATATATATGGAAATTCTCAAGCTGCCTTCCAAATACAACTAGTAGAACAGAAAAAATGTAAGTAATTGCTTTGTAAAGCATGCTTAGTCTTCACAAATGGTGTGCCAAAAGCTGATAACACTAAAGAAAAGATGCATTACACTGTTTTTCTCAGTGTGAACTATTTATAACTGTTCCACTTGAAAAGAAGACTGGTCTTGAGAGGTTAAAGTATTTTAAATGTCATACCGAGAAAGCAGATACTGAATTGATTCAATATCAATGTGAAAAAGCTAGCCATTGTGATAAGCACTCAACCAAACCACTTGGTATTGCTTGATGAAAATAACTTGTGGGCTACACAAGTACAATGATTAATGCCATTCTTGAAGTTGGTGGATGAGGAAAGCTTGATGTCTTTTATAACACAATGCAAAGAATTCCATAGACATAAACTTGAGGAGAGTAAGTTCAATTCTATAGCTTTTCATTTAAAAACAACTATGTCCTCTCAAGATCATCCACTCAGGAATCCCTGCCACAATGTGAAAACTACATAAATAAAATAAATAAAAATAGGAAGGTCAATGTAAGAATTCTAATACTGAGTGATAAGAGTTCCTCAAGAAAGAACAGACAGAAAGGAAAAAGAAGTCTTCAAATAAAAGGCAAAGAGCCAAGGATAAGTTGTAAAACAGTGCCACATATCTTAACACACCTTCAGGGTATTTCAGAATTCTAATCACATAGACATCGGCTCAAGTATCTAAATGGTAACTGGTGTTATGATTTGAATTTTAAATGTCTCCCAAAGGCTCTTATATTGAAGGTTACATCCTGAATCATGATGTTACTGAGAGACAGTGGGAACCGTAGGAAGGAAGGTTTAGTTGTATTAGAAAAGTAATTGGAGTATGCCCTTAATAAGGACATCGGGACACTTGTCCCTTCATCTCATCTTCTCCTTTTCCTTCTCTTCCTTCCTCTCCTTTCTCCTCCTCCCCTCTTACCCCCTTTCTCTTCCTCCTCGCCATTGTCCTCGTCCTCCTCCTCCTCCTCCTTGCTTCCTGGCTGCCATCAGGAGTGCCATCCTGCACTTCCCGCCATGATTTGCTGCCATATCACAAGCCCAGAGCAATAAACCAAGCAGCCATAGACCGAAACCTCTGAGATCATGAGCCAAAGCAACCTTCTCTCCTTTTAGGTTGACTTTCTAGGTATGTTGTCACAGAGACATAAAATTCACTAAAATACCCAGTATATTTATAAATGAACAAAAGTCAGACTGATAATATTGGCTTATTAGCACAAACAATGGATGATAAAGGTCAGTAGTCAGTAGTCTTTCATATTAAAAAAAGATGATATTGAATTTGATTCAACATTATAGCCATTTTCAGGTAGGTAAAAACTTAAAGAGTTTACTTTATTACTTATAAACAATTACTAAATTACTTGTAAAAAGATTTATATAAAGAAGAAAGAAGCCAAACAAGGTTTGGTGGTGCATGCTTATAATCCCTTTAGTGGGGAGGTTGAGACAGGAGGACCACTAGGAGTCTGACTTGCATAGTAAGACTCTGTACTGAATAAATAAATAGATAAGTAAATATTAAAAAAGGAAGAAGAAGCCATGATATTAAAGAAATCAGTGAAGAAATTCTTTGCAAATGAATTTACAAATAACAGCCTTAGAGCAGTCAATAAAAACAACACACAAAACAAACTGAAGTCATTGAAATCGGATGTCACTGACCTTCTACAAGTCTGAAAAAATAAATACTGGAATCAATCCCCAGCAATATTATGTCATGTTTAAAAATTGCATTGCAATAGTAAAAATGACAATGGTGATGAAAGTAATAAGTATAACTAACAATCAGGAATGAATTTTTCATAGGGCATTGTCCTAACACTGCACATTATTTTTTATTTATTATTGTTTCATTTTATCCTCCAGAAATCCCATGAGAAAAGTGTTAGTATCATCATCAGTGTTCTACAGGTAAGAATCTAAGGCCCAATGGAGTAAGGCACTATCACTCGGGTTTGGCTTTAATCTGCTCCTCAAAGCTTCATATGCTGGCTGTTTGGTTCCCAGTGTGGCAGTGTAATTCATTCAGAGAATTACACTTGACTAAGAATTACACATTTTAAGAAGTGGGATCTAATAGTAGATAATTAGGCCACTGGAGATGTTGCCCTTGATACTGATTAATACTGGTCTCACAGAGTCAGCTTTCCTAGGAGGGATTTGTAAAGAAATCAGCAAGAGCAGCCCACCCCTCATTTTCCATGTCCTCTCTCAACATGTGACTTGGTGTCACATGCATGCCCCCCACTACGCTGTCATCACATTTTAAAACCTTCCGCAGGGTCCTCACCAGAGACTGAATAGATGAGCCCAACCAATCCTGGGCTGCCAGCCTCAAAAATGGGCCAATAAGCATCCTTTCTTTATAAAATTTCCATGTTGAGTATTTTGTTACAGCAATTTAAAATGGACTAATATATAACTTACTTTAGGTTACAGTTAAAAAGTAGTGGGCTTCTGATCCTGAGCCAGACATTCCAGAGCTCATACTTTAATTCACTGTACTGTACTATAGAAAGTATATGTTTTTCATTCCAACTAGAAAAAAGTGCAACTCAAAAGTGTAGGAAAGATAAAAATATTAAAATATGTCTCACTAATCTCATGATCCATACTTTACACATCACATATTACAGTATGGCATATAATACTTTTGAGAAAAAGTAAACTCATAAAAAATTTTTATTAAAAAATCACTCAAAGGGAAATTTATTTAGAACCTACACATTGCCTTTGTACTTAATATTTAGTAATGATAGTGAAAATGATATTCATGGCTTTAGTATTTTACAATTAAGATACAGACCAAGTAGAGTTAACATGGTTGTGCACAGAATGGACTATGAGAGGCTTGACAGAATAAATCTAAAGGCACAGGCCAAAGAAGAGAGGAGAAAAGGAGGAGAGTGGAGAAGAGGCAAGGTATCAACACACAGAGGAAGGATGAAATAGGCTGCTGGATTTGAAAATGAATAAGGGGTTAGTGTATAACTTTAAGAGTCATAGTAGAGGGCCAGGGAGATGGCTCAGTGGAATAAGTGCTTCCCTGGCAAGCACAAGGGCCTGAGTTCAATCTCTGGTTCCAAGAAGAAAAAAAAAGAGTCATAGTAGAGGAAAATATGTGCAAGAGTTCAAGAAATGTATCCACTAAAATATTTCCAAGGAAAGTGTTGAAGTGTTTCATAACTAGAAAACTAGAAGTTGCGGGTGATATAAGGAAGGAAAGGTTATAGTGAAGCTTGGAGCTCATTTTTCTGGAAGGAAATCAGTATATACTGTCTAAAATCATTAAATTAAGAAAAAAATATTAGAGATGTGATGCACTAGCAAAATAATTTAGAACAAGTGTTAAGGAATAGGCAAAAACCTATTCTTTTTTCATGGTAGCCTCTCTGGTTTTGAACCATAGGGTCATAGTTCTTTGAAAAATTATGTTTTAAAGGAATAAAGAAATCAAATTCTTAACTAAATCCCCAAAGAAAGAAATATTCAAACCTATGTGGAAATACTGGAAAATTTTACTAAACCAAAAATGTCTATTTTATATAAACTTTTTCAGAAAAGAAATAAAGAAGAAGTACTTCTCAATTTTGATGCTTCTATATGCCCGACACACCAATAAATAAAATAAAACAAAACACTACAGACCACTGTCTCTCATTACTTAGACAGAAAATCTCTGTATGCCAAATATTGGAGGACAGAAGCAAAAGAGATATAAAAGCATTTCACACCATAACTAGTCAGGATTTATCCTGAGTATGAAAGGTTGCTCAACACCCAACAGCAGTAATACTCATGGTAATCAACAAGTTAAAGAAGAAGTGTGTGGCCATAGCAAATGGCACAGGGGAAACACTTCACGCATTTAGCATTCATCAGTTGTTAATTCTATGTAAATTAGTAATTGCGAGGGTCTGCCTTATCTGAATAAGAAAATCACACACAATCCATGGCTACTGTCATTTTCTAATGGTGAAAGACTGTATATTGTGTTTCCAGGCTGAGAACAAGGCAAGATGTCTCCTCTAACCACTCTTATGCAATGTACCATTCAAAGGTTAAGATACTTAATGGACCCACTTAAATAACATGTAGATTTGAAAGGGAGAAATAAATCCATTTTCATTTGGAAATGGCATTATTTTTATTTTTGTGTGTGGTACTTGGATTAAAAGAGCATTATTTTGTATGTAGCAAATTACATGGAATTTGCAAAAAATGTCTGAAGGTAATATATAGCCAGCTAGAGTATACCACATAAACATAACAATCAAATTTATGGGCTGTGGAGCTAGCTCAGCAGCATAAGTGCCTGCCTGACAAGCGCAAAGTCCTCAGTTGGATCCCCAGTACTGCAAAAAACAAATAAACATATCAAATTTATTATGAAACACTAATAAGCAATTGTCAGAAACTAAAATGAAAAATACAACATTATCATTACTGCAAGACAAATTAAATATTCAAGTGAAATATTTAGATATACACTTAGTAAACTATAGGTTCTATATGCTGAAAATTATAAAATGATGATGAAAATCTTCAAACAATATGTTAGACATTCCAATTCTCCTAAAATTGATCGATATGTTAAATGTAATTTTGATCAAAATCATAGCAATGAGTTTTGTAGACACTGGTCCTACCATAACCTTAAGAATAATATTGATAAAGAAGTACAAAGTGAGAATTATTCAACCTAAAATTAAAGCTTGCTATACAGGTAAAAATATCTGAGGTAACATGATGGCCGAGGGACTAGTGACTAATGGAAAAGAAGAGCGGATGTGAAATAGCTATGAAAACATAGGCTCAGCTAAGTTTTACAAAGATGTGAGTCAACTAAAGACAGACAGCTTAGTCAATAAATGGTACTAGAGAAATTGGACATACATAGACAAAAACAAAACCCCCCCAAAATCTGGTAAATTCCATGCCTCATATGAAAGTTTACTTAAAATGGCTAATATAGATTTAAATGGAAATATGTCATTATGAAACATTTTAGAACACGGAAGGGAAAATCTTCAGAGGTTCAGAAGTCTTAGAGTTTTTAACTCAGTAAAAGCACATTCAAAGAGCAATAACTGATGAATCGGACCTCATTAAAATTAAACACTTTTACTCTGCAAAACCCCATATGAAGACATGAAAAGACAAGCTACAGGCTGGAAGAGAATACTTACAAAGCACAATTCTGATAACAGTATGATACGTGGGTTATTGTAAAACTCAGGCAAAAGACAAAATATTCAATTGAAAAGTGGACAAAAGATACGATGAGACTTTTCATCAGAGGACCTACAGATAGCAAATATGGATATAAGAGATTTAGTATTGTTGGGTTTAGGGAAACTCAAATTTAAGCTACTACTAGTTATCACTACACATCTGCCAGCATGGAGAACATTTATAAAAAAAATAAATAAAATAGGGACAACATCAAAAATTGATGAGGCTGTGCAGAAAGTAACTGAATCCATTTTACTTTACCAGTAAAAATGTAAATTACACAACCATTTCTACTGAAACTGAACATAGATTGCCAAACAGTTCAGATTACGTTTTGGGGTACTTATCTCAAAAAGGTGAAAATCTGAGTTGATACCAAAATCTGTAAGTGAATGTTCATAATTGCACTATTTGTGATAAAAACAGGCAGCAGCCCAGATGGCCTTCAGTAAGATGACTGTGTAGCCAACTCTGATGTGTCTGTGGGGAGGAAAACCACTCAGCGACACAAAGTGGCAAACACTCACAAATAGAGCAGTGTGGATGAGTTACCAGGAAATTATGTTGAATGGAAAAAGGCAGTCTCAACAACTCTATGCATATAACATTTTCCAAATAAGCAAAATTTAGATATAGAAACAAATTAGCAATTTCCAGGAATGAGGGACAGGGAGCCATGAAGGAGGGGGGACATGAGTATAATTATAAAATGACAACAGGAGGAACATTTGTGGTTGTAATGATTCAGTATCTTCACTCTAGTGGCAGATGCACAAACCTCCACAAATAATAAAATTGTACGTAATTATAATACACAATCACACAACTAGGAAATTTGAATATCATAAGAGGATTCTACGCTCATGTATGTCTTAGTTGTAATACTTTGGTAGAGCTTTACCAGAAATTAATATTTTAAGAAACATAAATATGTACAAATGATCCCTTCATGTTATGTTTTACATTATTTAAACTGGGACACTTTAGTTATAAATAATGATAACATTCATCGTATGGAATTTGTACTTGTAAATAACATCTCTTGATTCTTCTCTGTTCCCCTTCCCCTCAGCCCTTAAACCACTCTTCCTCGCTTTATTTACAAGTTTTGTGTCTGTTTTTCCTCCTAATCTTTTCCCTTTTCCTTCATTTCCTCCTCCCCTTCCTTATTTGTCCTTCCCATTCAAAAATTTTCTTCACATTACACAATATCTAGTATGCATATTAGTCTTTATCTACCCTTTTGTTTTCTCACACCACAGAATCTATACTGTAAATTTATTTTGCTTAAGTGTGTGGTATCACAGTGCATCCATTTACCTACAAATGTCTCTAATTTGCTCTACTCTACTTATAAAACAAACACATCTTTATCCATTCATTGCTTGATGGACATTTGGGCTGCTTCCAATATTTATCTATTATAAGCTGTGCTTCTATAGACATGGGTATACATGTAAGTCTGTAGTATGATGTTTTTAATTCTTTGTGGAGGCTATCAAGAAAGGGAAAACCTTGATCAGATGGAACCTCTGGTTTTAGTGTTTTGAGGAATCTCCACAGTGATTCGCATAGTGATTTCTCCAGTAGTTACACCAATCTACTCTCATACCAACAGTGGATAAGGTTTCCTTTTTACACACAGCTCCACCAGAATTTGCTATTGGTTGATGTCTTGATAATATCTATTATTTCTGGAGTGAAATGGAATGTCTGTGTTGTTTTAATTTGCATCTTTCAAAGGACTAGTGATATTGAACATTTTTAATATGCTTATTTGTTGTTTGTAATAAAGAGAAATCTTTATTCACTTCAAATGTCCATGTTTGTATTGGGTCTTAACATTTGGAAGTGTGATTTTTTTTGAGTCTTTTAAATGTTCTAGATATTAGTCATTTGTCTAAGGAAAAATTAACATTTTTCCTCACAGAATGGGTTGTATCTTCACTCTGGTGGCGCTTTTTCTGATGTGCAATAGCTTTTTAGTAAGATAAGATCCTGGTTGTTGATTCTTTGTACTATTTCCCATGTGACTGAGTTTTGTTCACAAAGTCTTTGCTGATATCTGTGTCTCTAAAGTGTGTACCTATTCTAATTTCCAGTAGATTTAGTGTTTCTTTTTTAATATTTAGATGTTTGGACCATTTATATTTTAGATTATTGTATGGTGAAAGATATGGGTCTAGTTTTAAACTTTGGCATGTGGAAAGCCAGTCTACACTCCCAGTTTTTCTGGCACCATTTATTATTATTATTAATTATTATTATTGGCTATGCTGAATATCAAACTCAGGATATGAGTTATGCTTTTGCTTGCCAGGCATGCACTTAAGCCACTGAGCTATCTCCTAGGCCCTCTAGCACCATTTATTAAAGGGGCTGTCTTTCTTCCAATGAACATGTTTGGCCTCTTTTGTCAAAGACAAGGTGGTCGAGTGTGAAGATGTTTTTCCATCTTCTACTCTCTTTTGCTCATCATCTGTTTTTTTTCTAGTACTGTGCTGTTTTTATCACAGTAGATTTGTAGTATAATGTCAAATCAAGGATCATGATACCCCCACCTTCAATATTAGATTGTTTACTTGCACTTGCTATTTTTCTGATGTTGGACTTCACTGCTATAAATTTCCATCATAGAACTGCTTTCACTGCATGCCAACAGTTCTGATATATTATATTAACGTTATCATTTAATTTTAGAAACTATCTGATTTCTTCTTTAAATTCATCTGTGATCCATGGTTGGTCAGGAGGGTATTATTCAATGTCCATGTGTTTATGATTTTTGTGATTTCCTTTGCCATTGATTTCCAGTTTCATTGCACTATGGTCTCATAACATTCAAAAGAAATTTCAGCTCCTTTGCATTTACTTAAGTATATTCTATGTGCTAGTATGGGTTCTACTTTGAAGGAAGCCCTATGTGCAGCTGAGAGGAAAGTGTATTTTGATATTGTAAGATGAAATACTCTATAGACATTTATTAAGTCCATTTGTTCAAAAATTTCATTCAGTTCTGGTAATTCTTCGATTTTTTTTTT
>NDGM011135147.1:0-10211 GCA_002564305.1 Octomys mimax | reverse complement strand
TCTACTCCATGATTTGTTTTTCTAAGTGGGAGTTCTTAACACAGAAGAGCTATCTCAGCTCCAGGTTCTTTGGGAGCAGCGCACACCAATGCTTATTCCCGTATAGAGCGAAACACAACTCTGGCTAATACGTCACTTTTGTAACTAAAGTACTTCACACTTCTGCGCTCTGCCAAGAGGGGCAAATCGTTCAGTCTCCTAAGAGAAAGGATCCGAGAAGTTTGTGACTTCGCAGCTGGAGGTGCAGAGAAACTGCAGAAGGTTGTTCTCTCTCCCATGCATTGCTATGGTAAAAGAGCCAGAAACTTGTTTTTAGATGCCAGTGCCCTAAAGAGTGCTGCTTGTTTCTACACCATGATTTGTGTTTCTAAGTGTGAGTTCTTAACGCGGAAGAGCCATCTAATTTCCAGGTTCTTTGGGAACAGCGCACTCCAATGCTTATTCCCGTATAGAGCGAAACACAGAACTCTGGCTAAAATGTCACTTTCATAAGTAAAGTACTTTGCAGTTCTGCGCTGTACCAAGAGTGGGAAATCATTCAGTCACCTGACAGAAAGCAGCACTGAAGTCGGTGACTTTCCAGCTATTGAAGCAGCCAAACTGCCGAAAGTTGTTCTCTCTAACATTCATTCCTATAACAAAAGAGCCCCAAACACGATTCTAGGCTCCAGTGTCCTAAAGAAAGCTGCTTGATTCTACTCCATGATTTGTGTTTTTAAGTGTGAGTACTTAACGCAGAAGAGAAAGCTAAATTCCAGCTTCTTTGGGAAGCAGGGCACTCCAATGCTTTTTCCCTATAGAGCGAAATGCAGAACTCTGGCTAAAACGTCTGTTTTGTAACTAAAGTAACTCACAGTTCCGTGCTTTGAAAAGAGGGGCTAATCATTCAGTCTCCTAAGGAAAGCATCCGTACATTTTGTGACTTTCCAGCTAGAGGTGCAGAGAAACTGCAGAAGGTTGTTCTCTCTCCCGTTCATTCCTATTTGAAAAGGACCAAAAACCCATTTCTAGACTCCAGTGCGATAAAAAGAGATGCTTGTTTGTACTCCATAATTTCTGTTTCTATGTGTGAGTTCTTAACGCAGTATAGCCAGCTAAACTCCACCTTCTTTGGGAAGGAGGGCCCTCCAAATCCTGTTCCAGTATATAGCGAAATGGAGAATGTGGGCTAAAATGGCACTGTTGTAACTAAAGAACTTCACAGTTCTGTGCTGTGCCAAGAGGGGAAAATCATTGTGTCTCCTAAGAGAAAGCATCCATGAAGTTTGTGACTTCGAACCTAGAGGTGCAGAGAAACTGCAGAATGTTGTTATCTCTCCCATTCTTTCTTAAGGGAAAAGAGCCACAAACACGTTTCTAGAGTGCAGTACTCTAAGGAGAGCTGTTTGTTTCCACTCCATGATTAGTGTTTCTAAGTGTGAGTTGTTAAGGCAGAAGAGCCAGCTAAGTTCCTCCTTTTTAGGAAGCAGGACACTGCAATACCCGCTCTCATATACAGCGAAAGGAGAACTCTGGCTAAAACTTCACTTTTCTACCTAAAGTACTTCTCAGTTCCACACTGTGTCAAGAGTGGCAAATCATTCAGTCTCCTAAGGGCAAGCATTTGGGAATTTTGAGACTCTCCACCTAGAGGTGCAGAAAAACAACAGAAAGTTGTTCTCTCACTCTTTCCTAAGGGAAAAGAGCCACAAACATGTTTCTAGAGTGCATTACCCTAAACAGAGCTGTTTGTTTATACTCCATGAATTGTGTTTCTGAGTGTGAATTCTTAATGCAGAAAAGCAAGCTAAGTTCTATCTTCTTTTGGAAGCAGGGATTTCCAAAGGCTGTTCCCCTATACAGCAAAAAATAGAACTCTGGATAAAACGTCACTTTTCTAACTAAAGTGCGTCACAGTTTCGTGCCATCTCAAGAGGGACAAAATATTCAGTCTCCTAAGAGAAAGCATTTGGAACATTTGTGACTTTCCAGCTGGAGGTGCCAAAAAACAGCACAAAGTTGTTCATGCTCTCACTCTTTCCTAAGGGAAAAGAGCCACGAACACGTTTCTAGAGTGCATTACCCTATACAGAGCTATTGGTGTCTACTACAAGATTTTTGATTCTAATAGTGAGTTCTTAATGCAGAAGAACCAGCTAAGTTCTACATTCTTTGGGAAGCATGGCACTAAAATGTCTGTTCCTCCATACAGTGAAAAACTGAACAGTTTCGCGCTGTGCCAAGAGGGGCATATCATTCACTCACATAAGAGAAAGCATTCGTGAAGTTTGTGACTTTCCAGCAGGAAGTGCAGAAAAACTGCAGAAAGTTGTTCTCTCTCCAATAATTTCCTAAAGGAAAAGAGCCACAAACACCTTTCTAGAATGCAGAACATTAAATAGAGCTGTTTGTTTCTACTGCATGATTTCTGTTCAAAGTGTAAGTTCTTAAAGCAGAAGAGCCAGCTATGTTCCAAATTCTTTGGGAAGAAGGGCACTCCAAAGACTTTCCCATATACACCGAAAAACAGAACTCTGGCGAAAACTTCACTTTTCTAACTAGAGTACTTCACCTTACTGTGCTGTGCGAAGAGTGGCAAATCATGCAGTCTCCTAAGAGAAAGCATCCGGGAAGTTTGTGACTCTCCACATTCATGTGCAGAGAAACTGCAGAAGGTTGTTCTCTCTCTCATTCATTCCTATGGGAAGAGAGCCACAAACACGTTTCTAGACTGCAGTACCCTAAAGAGAGCTGTTTGTTTATACTCCATGTTTTGTGCTTTTAAGAGTGAGTTCTTAAAGCAGGAGAGCCAGCTGAGTTCCAGGTACTTTGGGACGCATGGCACTACAATGCCTGTTCACGTATACAGCAAAAACCAGAACTCCAGCTACAACTTCACTTTTCTAACTAAAGTACATCACACTTCCGCGCTGTTACAAGAGTGGGAAATCATTCAGCCTCCTAAGGCAAAGCATTTGTGAAGTTTGTGACTTTCCAGCTGGAGGTCCAGAAAAACTGCAGAAGTTTCTTCACTCTGCCTTTCTTTCTTAAGGGAAAAGGGGCACAAAAATGTTTATAGAGTGCAGTACCCTAGAGAGAGCTGTTTGTATCCACTGCATGATTTCTGTTTCTAAGTGTGTGTTCTTAAGGCAGACGAGCAAGCTACATTCCACCTTCTGTGGGAAGCGGGCCACTGCAATGCCGGTTCCTGTGTACAGCGAAAAACAGAACACTGGCTAAAACTTCACTTTTCTAAGTAAAGAGATTCACAGTTCCACGCTGTGCCAAGACTGGCAAATAATTCAGTCTCCTAAGAGAAAGCATCCATGAAGTTTGTGACTTTCTAGCCGCAGGTGCAGAGAAACTGCAGAAGACTGTTCTCTCACCCATTCTTTCCTAAGGATAAAGAGCCTGAAACAGGTTTCTAGAGTGCAGTACCCTAAAGAGAGCTGTTTTTATATACTCCATGATTTGTGTTTCTGAGTGTGAGTTCTTTACGCAGAAGAGCCAGCTAAGTTACAACTTCTTTGGGAAGCTTTGCACTCCAATGCCTGTTCCCATATACAGTGAAAAACAGAACTCTGACTAAAACTTCACTTTTCTAACTAAAGGACTTCACAGTTCTGCACTGTGCCAAAAGTGGCAAATCATTCAGTCTCCTAAGAGAAAGTATGTGGGAAGTTTGTGACTTTCCAAATTGAGGTGCAGAGAAACTGGAAGTTTGTTGTCTCTTTTATTGTTTACTAAGGGAAAAGAGCCAAAAACACATTTCTAAAGTGCAGTATCCTAAAGAGAGCTGTTTGTTTCTACTCCATGATTTGTATTTCTAAGTGTGAGTTCTTAACACTAAAGTGCCAGCTAAGTTTCACTTTACTTGGGATGCAGGTCATTCCAAAGACTGTTCCTGAATTCAGCGAAAAACATAACTCTGGCTAAAAGGTCACCTTTGTAAGTAATGGATTTCACAGTTCCGTGCTGTGCTGAGTGGCAAATCATTCAGTCTCCTAGGAGAAAGCATCCGTCAAGTTTGTGTCTTTCCAGCTGGAGGTGCAGAAAAACTGCAGAAGGTTGCTCTCTCTGCCTTTCATTCCTTTTTCAAAAGACCCACAAACACATTTCTAAAGTGCAGTACCCTAAAGAAAGCTGTTTGTTTCTACTCCATGATTTCTGTTTCTAAGTGTGAGTTCTTAACGCAGAAAGCCAGCTAAAGTCCTCGTTCTTTGGGAAGCAAGGCACTCTAGTGCCTGTTCCCGTATACAGCGAAAAACAAATCTCTGGCTAAAACTTCACTTTTCTAACTAATGTACGTCACTGTTCCATGCTGTCCCAAGAGGGACAAATCATTCAGTCTCCTAAGAGAAAGCATCAGTGAAGTTCATGACCTTCCACCTGGAGGTGCAGAAATACTGCAGAAGGTTGTTCTCTCTCCCATTCTTTCCTAAGGGAAAAGGGACACCAACACGTTTTAGAGTACAGTAACCTAAAGAGAGCTGGTTGTTTCTACTCCATGATTTGTGTTTCTAAGAGTGAGTTCTTAACTCAGAAAAGCCAGCTAAGTTCCACCTTCTTTGGGAAGCAGGGCACTCCAATGCCTGTTTGCGTATACAGCGAAAGACAGATCTCTGGATAAAACTTGACTTTTTAAACTAAAGTACGTCACAGTTCCTTTCTGTGCCAAGAGTGCCAAATCATTCTGTCTCCTAAAGGAAAGCTTTCATGAAGTTTTTGACTTTACACCTAGAGGTGCAGAATAACTGCAGAATGTTGTTCCCTCTCCCATTCATTCCTATGGGAAAAGAGCCACAAACACGTGAAGTGTGAGTCCTCCTTCCACTCTTCACAGAGCGCGGAACTGTGAAGTACTTTAGTCTGAAAAGTGATGTTTTAGGCAGAGTTCTCTTTTTCGCTTTATAAGGGAACAAGCATTGCAGTGCCCTGCTTCCCAAAGAAGGTGGAACTTAGCTGGCTCTTCTCCGTTAAGAAGTCACACTTAGAAACACAAATCATGGAGTAGAAACAAACAGCTCTGTTTAGGGTACTGCAGTCTAGAAAGCTGTTGTGGCTCTTTTCCCATAGGAAAGAATGGAAGAGTGTTTATCCTTCTGCAGTTTTTTGGTACCTCTAGCTGGAAAGTCAAAAACTTCTTTGATACTTTCTGTGAGGAGAATGAATGATTTGCAACAGTGCATAACTGTGACGTACCTTAGTTAGAAATGTGACGTTTTAGCGAGAGTTCTGTTTTTCGGTGTATACGGGAACAGGCATTGGAGTGCTGTGCTTCCCAAAGAAGGGAGAACTTATCTGGCTCTTCTGCGTTAAAAACTCAACTTAGAACACAAATCATGGAGTAAAACCAAACAGCTCTCTTTAGTGTACTGCACTCTATAACTCGCTTCTGGCTTTTTTCCCTTAGGAAAGAATGGGAGAAAATAAACATCTGCAGTTTTCTGCACCTTCAGCTGGAAAGGAACAAACTTCACGAATGCTTCCCCGTAGGAGACTGAATGATTGAACACTCTTAGCACAGTGAGGAACTCTGAAGTATTTTCGATATAAAAGTGATGTTTTAGCCTGAGTTCTGTATTTTGCTGTACATGGGAACAGGCATGTGAGTGCCCTGCTTCCCAAAGAAGCTGGAGCTTGCTGTCTTTCTGTGTTAAGAACTCACAATTTGAAACACACATCATGGAGTAGAATCAAACAACCCTCTGTAGGGTACTGCACTCTAGAAATGTGTTTTTGGCTCTTTAACTATAGGAATGAATGGGAGAGAGAACGACCTTCTGTAGTTCTTCTGCACCTCCAGCTGGAAAGTCACAAACTTCACGGATGCTTTCTCTTAGGAGACTGAATGATTTGCAACTCTTGGCACAGCGCGGGACTGTGAAGTCCTTTAATTGCAAAAGTAACGTTTAGGTCATTGTTCTGTTTTTTGCTGTATATGGGAGCAGGTTTTGTAATGCCGTGCTTCTCATAGAAGCTGGATCTCAGCTGGCACTTCTTTGTTAAGAACTCATACTTAGAAACACAAATCTTGGAGTAGAAACAAGCAGCTCTACTTAGGGTACTGGAATCTAGAAACATGTTTGTCGTGCTTTTCCCATAGGAAAGAATTGGAGAGAGCACAGCCTGCTGCAGTTTTTCTGAACCTCCAGTGCAAAGTCACAAAATTCACGGATGCCTTCTCCTAGGAGACTGAACCATTTGCCACTCTTGGCACAGCGTGGAACTGTGAAGTCCTTTAGTTACAAAAGTGATGTTTTAGGCACATTTCTGTTTTTCGCTGTATATGGGAACAGGCATTGGTGTGCCCTGCTTCCCAAAGAACCTGGATCTTAGCTGCAGTTTCTCTGCACCTCCAGCTGGAAAGTCTCAAAGTGCACAGATGCTTTCTCTTCGGTGACTGAATGATTTACCACTCTTGACCCATCGCTGAACTGTGAAGTATTTTATTTAGAAAAGTGAAGTTTTAGCCAGAGTTCGTTTATTCACTGTGTACCTGAACAAACATTTGAGTGCACTACTTCCCAGAGAAGCTGGCTTATTGGCTCTTCTGTGTAAGAACTGAATTTTAGAAATAAAATGATGGTGTAGATACAGGCAGCTCTCTTAAGGGCACTGGAGTCTAGAAACATGTTTGTGGCTCTTTTCCCATAGGAATGAATGGGAGAGAGAACAACCTTCTGCTGTTTCTCTGCACCTCCAACTGGTAAGTCACAAACTTCACTTATACTTTATTTTATGAGACGGAGTGATTTGCTACTCTTGGCACAGCGCGGAATTCTGAAGTACTTTAGTTTAAAAAATGATGTTTTATCCAGAGTTCTGTGTTTTTCTGTATACAGGAACAGGTATTCGTGATCCATGCTTCTAAAAGAAGCTGGAGCTTACCTCACTCTTCTGCATTAAGAACCCACACTTAGATAAACAAATAATGGAGTAAAACAGGGAGCTCTCCTTATGTCACTGGAGTCTTGAAACGTGTTTCTGGCTCTTTATCCATAGGAATGATTGGCAGAGGACAACCTTCTGCATTTTCTCTGCACCTGCATTTGGAATATCACAAACTTCACGAATGTTTTCACTTAGGAGACGGAATGATTTCGCACTCTTGGAAGGGCGTGTAATATGAAATACTTTAGTTACAAAGTGATGTTTTAGCCAGACCTATGTGTTTCACTATATAGATTAGCAGGCTTTGGAGTGTCCTGCTTCCCTAAGAAGGTGGAGCTTACCTGGCACTTTTGTGTTAAGAACTCACACTTAAAAATACAAATCATGGAGTAGAAAATGGCCGCTCTCCTTTGGGCACTTGAGTCTTGAACCGTGTTTCTGGCTCTTTTCCCATAGAAATGAATTGGAGAGCGACCAACCATCTGCAGTTTTCTGCACTTGCTGCTGGAAAATCACCAACTTCACAGACTTTCTCTCAGGATACTGAATGATTTGCCACTATTGGCAAAGTGCAGAACTGTGAAGTACGTTAGTTACAAAAGTGACATTTTAGCCACAGTTCTGTGTTTCCCTTTATAGATGAACAGGCATTGGCGTGCCCTGCTTCCCAAAGTAGCTGGAGCTTATCTGGCTCTTTTACGTTAAAAACTCACACCTAGAAACACAAATCATGTAGTAGAAACAGGCAGCCTCCTTAAGTCACTGGTGTCTGGAAACGTGTTTCTGGCTCTTTTCCCTTAGGAATGAATGGGACAGAGAACAACCTTCTGCAGTTCCTCTGCACATGCAGCTGGAGCATCACATACTTCATGGATGCTTTCTCTTAGGAGAATGAATGATTTGCCACTCTTGGCACAGCGTGGAGCTATGAAGATCTTTAGTAACAAATGTGAGGTTTTAGCCAGAGTTATGTGTTTCACTGTATACAGGAACAGGCATTGGAATGCCCTGCTTTCCAAAGTAGCTGTAGCTTAGGTGGCTCTTCTTCCGTAAGAATTCACACTTAGAAACACAAATCATGGAGTAGAAAGAGGCAGCTCTCCTTAGGGCAGTGGACTCTTGAAACATGTTTCTGGCTCTTTTCCCATATGAATGAATGGGAGAGAGAGCAACCTTCTGCCATTTCTCTGCACCTCCTGCTTGAAAGTCACAAACTTCATGGATCCTTTCTCTTAGGAGACTGAATTATTTGCCACTCTTGGCACAGGGCAGAACTGTGAATTACTTTAGTTACAAAAGTGACATTTTGTCCTGATTTATGTGTTTCACTCTATACTGGAACAGGCTTTGGTGTGCCCTGCTTCCCAAAGATGCTGGAGCCTAGCTGGCTCTTCGATGTTAAGAATTCACACTTAGAAGCAGAATTCATGGTGTAGAAACAAACATATCTGCTTAGGGCTCTGATGTCTTGAATCGAGTTCTGGCTCCTTTCCCAAGGGGATGAATGTGAGTAAAATCACCTTCTGCAGTTTCTCTGCAGAACCAGCTGGAAACTCACAAACTGCACAGATGCTTCTTCTTAGGAGCCTGAATGATTTGCCACTCTTGGCACTGCGTGGAATTGTGAATTTCTTCCGTTATGAAAGTAAAGTGTTAGCCAGAATTCTGTGTTTCTTTGAATACAGAGACAGGAATTGTAGGGCCCTGCTTCCCAATGAAGGTTTAGCTCAGTTTGCTCTTCTGTATTAGAAAGTGCCACTTAGAAGCACAAATCATAACGAAGAAACAAGCATCTCTACTTAGGGCACTGCTGTCGTGAAACCTGTTGGAGGCTCTTTTCCCATTGGAATTAACAGGAAAGAGAAAACCCTTTTGTAGTTTCTCGGAACCAACAGCTGGGCTCTCCCAAACCAGCGGTTCAGTCAACAAAGTTCACTTGGGAGAGACGCGGGGCATTGAAGATGGGATAAATGAGAGGAGACGCGAATAATCGCGGAAAGACAGGATTCTGATCAAGTCCCATTTATTCAGTGGAGGTGCTGAGTATATATAGTGCCTGTAGGAATGAGGAAGTCTTGGCTCTTGGGTTCAGCAGGTATCTAGGCAAAGTGGGAAGGTGCAACCCCTGAGGCATAGCATGTGATTCATGGGGAATGGGCAAGGTGAGAAGGACCATAAACTTAACTCTGCAGGGGAATAGAAACTTAAGAAAATGGCTGACACTTTTATAAAATGGATACCAGTTAGTGGCCTCCCACAGATCCCCCTATACTTTTATAAATGTATATAAAATATGTCTTTTTAGATGGCTGATTCCCTTTAGGGGGCAGTGCCTGTCTTAGGTTGAGGTTTCCTCTACAAGGACACAACTCAAACCTTACCCATCATAGGAGAGTAGAATGGCAGAAGATCCTGTTCCTGTCTTAGGTGGCGAGTGGTATCTTGTGTATGCCCCTTTTTACCCATCTCTGGGTAGCCTGACCATCTCACCAAGGGTGGGAGAACTAAGTGGTCTCCAGACCTTCATCAGCAGAAGCTGGTTATATTCCAGTGCATTTTTCCCTTTCAGCCATTTCAAGCCTGTGATAATGAACCTGAATATGTGGCATTTTAATGACATCCAATTGTTGTTTAATGAAAGTCATCAGCTTATTGAAAAGACAGTGTCTTTGTGATAAAAATATTAATAATAGATCATCAAAAAATGAAAAAAGGAATATCTGTTCATTGAAAGACACACAAACACATAGACACACAGACACATAAACACCTTTAAAAAATCAAGAGTGCACTTAAATATTTGGCCAAATTAAATTATACTAACTATATTACTAGCTTTAGAAATTTTATAAGTAGACTAGTCACATGTTTTTATTTGTCAATTATTAGAGATCTCTTTTTAGAAAAACTTGGAAGGAAAACTTTCATCTAAAATTAGTATGCATATTTTGTATTTTTATGCTTTTTCCACCTATTTAGACTTTAGATTTCCACTTAGTCAGTTTCTTGAATAGGCCCCAGGGTGGATGTAGCCTGGTCACTCTTAACTTCTTCTTTAGATCTGGTTCCATGGTACAGCCTGACAGTACACTCTGGTACCCATATAGGTCAATTAGCATTCGCTGGAAAAACACAAGGATACACTTTGCCCCAGGTTAGTTGTGGACTGAGTCCCTTTCATTGTCCAATATGGAGAGCTCTCCAAAGGACCTTTTTTAACCTTTTTTTCTCTTACCTGGTTAGTCTTTCTGTTGCTGTAAAAGTATAAAAATTTCATAGTATATATTGACAAGTGAAGATGTCATGATTGACTCTCTTTTGCTTTAACAGAATTTTGA
>NDGM011135141.1:0-12640 GCA_002564305.1 Octomys mimax | reverse complement strand
CCATAATCTCCTTGATCAGAAAATTTGGGACACTACCGAGTTACATGACGCTACAGTACAAGTAAAACTTGTATTTATTTTTGATGACTTCACAATGATAAGCACATGAATTGATCATTGTCATTTAACTTTAATAATAAAATATAAGTATTTTACCATCTTCAGGCTGTAAACACAACTGAAATTTGGGGCATTATAAATGATCAATTTACACAATTATTTAGTGAGTGAGCATTTAGCAAACCCCTTCTGGAGTCCAGTAACTGTGACATTTAACTGAGCAATGGAGTTGATGATTCAAGCAATTACTGTTATCTATAACGTTACAGATAACAAAGCTGAATATTTATATGAATAGCATTGTACTTTATGCACCTATTTGGTATGTTTGCTTGATGAAATAATTTTTTTCAGTGCGGATCAAACTCATGCCTTGAGCATGCAGACCCGGGGCCCAGCGCTGAGCCCCCGCCCCACCCCGCCCGGCCGCCTCTCGCATGGCTGCCACCAGGGACGGCGACTGCCTGCTGGTGCTCGTCCTGCTTTTACCAGCCAGCCCGGCTCTGTAATGACCCTGCCCTGCCCCTGGGCCCCCACGGCGAGCCCTCGAAGCTCCTCCTCAGTCCTGGCTCCCTCTCACTCCATGCTGCTTGTCTCACTGGTAAATAGAATGCCTGCTGAGCCTCCAACAGAGTTCAGCAGCTGAGTGGGGTTTTCCAAACGATACTGGAAGTCACTTTATCGTGTGCACCTCGTGCAGCTCCTTGATACTTCACTACTATTTTTTTCTTATTTTATTAGTGTATATTAGTTACACAGAATTGTGGGTTTCATTTTGGCACATTTGTACATGTAAGTAACAGACTTTGGTCATTACATACACACACACACACACACACACACACACACGGTTGTGCCTTCCGCTCTTCCTTCCTCCCCCCTTCCTCCCCCTTCCTTTGATCAGTGATCCCAGTTCTCTAATCATGGAATCATCACTAGTCATCTTCTTTCAAGTCATCTCTAGCTTTTTTCTACCACTGTCTTCCACTAAGCTGCTAAGAGCCATGCTCACAGACAGTACTAATTTCATCTCCTAAGGTACTTCCCAGGCACTAAGTCATGTGTGATTCGGAAGTGCTACTGCATAGGGGCCCTCTGTTGCCCTCATGCTCCACCCTTGGTCCAGTGCCAGCCTCGGTGCAGTTGCCCACCCGCTCCCCCAGGCCCTGCTCCTGCCGGAGAGGACCCACAGCTCTCCCGATCAGATGGATCCGCACTCTTTCCCTCTCTTACCAGTCCCAGCACTTCTGCAGCACTCAGCACTGACCTGGTAGTGAAGAAAAGACCTAAAGATAGACCCTGGGGGCCCCTGTGACCTTGCAAGGCATCACATCATCTTCAAGGAAGTGGAGAGAAGGAGACTTTGACAAAGACAACGGGGTTATGTTTTCAAAGCCAGAAAAATCAACCCTTCTTAAGCTAAGGGTATCTGAGAGCAGTATCCCCCATTTCTATACCATGTCTCAGGGTCCCACTTCTCCAAATATAGCCTTGTCTTTAGTATAGAAAATTTCTCTTTTTAAAAAAAAATATTTATTTATTATTTGTTTATTTGATACAGGGTCTTGCTACACAGTTTAGACTCATAGTGATCCTTCTGTCTTAGCCTTCCTGGTGCTGGGATTACAAGCATGCACCACCACATCCAGTTCTGGTCCCACATGCATGGTGAGCCCAGGGTTCATGGCATGTGATACTGGGAGTCAACCTCAGATCCTTGCACTTGCCAAGCAGGCACTTAGACTGCCGAGCTATCTCCCCAGCCGGAAAACGTCTTGAGCTTGAGATTGTGCCAAGAAAACTCTGGTTTTCACATTCACTTTTCAGGTAGAAATTAAACATCTTTGGTTTTCATTATCTTATCCGATGAGCCGATTGCCTCCAGGAATAGTTGCCCAACTCCACAGTCAATCAGTCCTCCTGGGCTGTTATCTGGCACTGCTTTTAAGAATAGTGATATATAAGCCAATGGTAATTGAGGACACCATTACAGAGTTTATAGCGCAAGCATAAGATAGGGAATAGTTGGAAGAAAATAAGGTGGGAAGACTCAAGTATCTTGGGGTTACTTAGAGAGCTAACCCTCAGTAATGATTCCTAAAGAGGTGATTTTTGTCACCAAGGAAACCTGGGAATGTCATAATCATTTTTCTTTGTTACAACTGGGGGAAGGGAATGCCTCTGGATCTGGTGGACAGAAGCCAAGATACTGCTACATACCTTACAATGCACAGGAGGATATCCCATGAGGAATGGATGTGAGCAGTACGAAAGCTGAGTGCCCTTGTCTGGGTTTCTTCAGTCAAACTTGGGGTACTTGAGCTAGCACAGCTCCAAGGCTCTGCTCGCTGAAGGCTGTCGATGCAGGTTAGGCTTCTTCCTAAAATAGCCACCTCAGGCTGATTGACTTTTTCCATGAAAGCTTTCAAAGTAAACAAGGCTGTTCTTAACAGTATACTTAAAATGGTAAAAATTAAAATAGGAATGCTAAATAATAGTAATACTCTACTGTTTGGCAGAAATGTAAACAAGTCTTTAAAAGTGGCTTGGCCTTTTATAACAAATCCTCAGCAGTGACCTAAGGATTTCAGTCACTGTCCATGAGCTAAAGCAGTCACAAGCTCACCCAGATTTGAGGATAGTGGACACAGTGATCACCTATTAATGGGAAGAGTATGAAAGAAATGAAGCCATGTGGTGAAACTAACACATCTATATCTCTCCACACCCGAGATACTGCACACCTCGGGGTGCTCCCTTCCATCCACTTCACATCCCAATTCCGTGCAAATGAAGATGTTCACAGCTGTGTTCTCACAGAACAGCGGCGGCCGTTCATCCTCCACCACTGCTAGTGATGGGTTCTCATTATCACCCACGTGAGGGTTACTGGCTTTCAACCTCATTTTCACAGTCTGCTTGCCAGGATCACTTCCGGTTTCAACTGCTGTACATCAGGGCTCCCACAAAACAATGCTGAAATTCTTCAAATTGCCTGTGAGACATTTTTTGAGTAATGCTTCCAGGGACACCGCCTCTGAAGGTGTTAGGTTAGAAGGATTGGGAAGAGAAAAATAGGCAATATGCAGTAAAATCACAATGTGCCCAGAGGATCTCACAAAAACCCAGATGGTGATGTGATGTTTTCAGGATGCATCAGCAAAAGCAGAGGGCCGGGCTTCTGAACCAAATGCGGATGTTCCCTTGCAGGAGGTGTAGCCTAAGACAAAACAGTGAGAGGAGGTTTAAAACAGTCTCCTTAGCAGAGCGGTGGTTGGGAGCTTCAGCATCCAACACTCCTGCTAGCTGGAGGAACACGGGCCCAGTGGGGAATGCGGTTGGTGCGCCATGGCTTAGTACAGGCCTTGTTCTGCTTTTTTAAAGAAGCATTCATGAGGGAGGTAGCTTGATTTAGGCACTGGGCCAAGCTCCCTCACTCCTGAGATGAACATCCTGTCTGGTAAAGGTTGGCTATCCGTTGCTAGGAAACCTAGTATCATGAGTTACTAACTTCACAAAAGTGTAAATAAAGGACAGTTTTGTTGTGAAAAAAGGTGGTAAAGGATATATATATATATATATATATATATATATGAGTTAAGGTAGATATGCAGCTACTTTCTCTTAGTTCACTAAGAATAAAAGTTTGTACTAACATTGTTTAGACAAGATATCACGTCTGCATTTTGTCCTCTGAATTGCTACTATGAAGACAATAATATGTAATGTATTGATTATTGTAAACATCCCACTAACCTGTATTGAAACTGTTTCATTGCTAGTCTTTTTTTCTCATTAAAATGAATATAAATTTTTTAAAAAGAAGCATTCATGATCCCCACTGAATTTAGTGGAGAAGGAAGCTGTAGATTACTCAGTGGGTGCCCTCCAGTTGCCACTGGGTTTACTTTCAAGTCCAGCGTGCTGGAGGTGCCATGCAGGCGACCGTATAATGGCTCATTTGAATGAGGAGTGCAGTTGCACAGCCCGCACCGTCGAGCCTGGGTGCAAGTGATTCCAGCGCAGACCGCGTGATGCAAAAGTTAAGCATATCATTGGAAAACTTACCTGTGTTTTTCTGTTTCAGAAAACTAGTTGACTCTCCACTCAGAAGATGTTTTATTCTTCACCTCTGAGGGAGAGTTCAAGTTTATGCAGTCCACTGGAGCTCAGCTCAGAAAATAACTATGTGGGCTTTTAATAGCCCTGTTGTTGTTTTTTTGTTTTGTTTTGTTTTGTTTTGTTTTCTTGTGGAACTGGGGATTGAACTCAGGCCCTTTCGCTTGCCAGGGAAGTGCTTATTCTATTGAGCCATCTCCCCGGCTTCTAATATTCCTTTCAGTACAGAAGAAAACATTAGATGACAAAATTCCCAAATTCTGTATTAGTGTTAGCCCTTACTAAAGTGAAAGAAAATTTATTATTCACCATCACTGCTTAAGTTTGTTTTAAGATCTCTTTAGGAAGGCTTATGAATAATTTTCCTTCCACAGAAAATGAAATCCTAAAGACACATCTTTGGAATTCTATAGATGTTTGTATCAGAAATAGGTTTAGCCATACCACTGAAGTGCAAGCGGTGCCTGGCCATGGTGGTACAGGTCTGTAATTGCAGCTCTCTGCGAGGCTGAGATCGTAAGTCCAAAACCAGCCTGGGCAAATTAGCAACAGGGAGAACTTGTTTTAAAATATTTTTTTAAAACAGGGCTGAGGATATAGCTCAGTGTGAAGGCCCAAAGTTGAATCGCAAGTACTGAAAAAGAAAATTGGCTCTGAAACAAAAATTGGACTAGAGTAAGATGAAGGAGGTACCAACAGTGGGAAGTTTAAGGAAACATTCAGTGTCCGGTGTGAAGTCTGTTGTATATGACCCTACATCTTGGGGATGCTGCTGTTTTTGTGGAAGCCTGCCTATTCAATAGTGAAGTGCTTCACATCTGTCTTCGTTTTTTTCCCTTCTCCCAAGACAGTACTAATAAGCTGCATTCAGGAATATGATTCTAGAGGCTTTAGATAAAAATATTTTGTCTAAAATATTTTCCCCAGTTGTTGAATGCAGTTTCTAAAGTTCCATGACAGGAAATTCAAGCTTAGTGAATCTCTTATTACACAAAAAGTACAGTGCGAAAAAGGATCATTTGAACTTCTGCCAAAGATCTCTTGTTTCGTTGACCTCAAGAGTCATGAGAGTGAGATGGAGAAGGCCTGAATGGAAGTAGTGTCTGATGAAACAAAGGAGTTTCCCAAATCAGCTCCATTTTATCATCACTGGTCTCAGTGAGAAGCAGAGCTGAGTCTACCTGCAGGTCGTATTTTCACTTCACTTGCATGATTTGATCCACAAAATACATTTCTGTCTTCTAAGAGTTTCTGATTTAGTTTAAATATGAAAGATTAAGGTGACTGTTAAAAAACCAGAACCAAGTTGTGGCCCTGGAGTCCTGACATGCCAAGAGTAAAGGATCCGAGCCAGACATACTAGAGTTGAAATCCTGGTTCTGCTAGGTAACCTTTAAATGATGCGTTAAATTTCCTTTTAGACATGTACGCTCATTTACAACAGGACAATACAGCCCACTTTATGGACGTATTTTGAGGATCAGAAATAACATAGATAAAGATCCCAAGATGAATGCTAAGTACACAGTAGGTGCCAAATACATCATATCAAGACAGATTGGCTGGCTGGGGAGATGGCTCAGTACAATAAGTGCTTCTCTGGAAAGCGCAAGGGGCTGAGTTCAATCCCCGGTTCTGAAAAAAAAAAAAAAAAGACATCAGGATTCTGTCTTCACAGGCTGTCTACCAGTGACAGCAGACACATACCTGGGAGTTGACTTTTTTCTCTTCTTTATTCTCTCTCTCTCTCTCTCTCTCTCTCTCTCTCTCTCTCTCTCTCTCTTCCTTGTATTTTGGTTTCATTTTTTTTTCTCCTTTATTGTATGATCTTGGTTTTATATAAGTGTGGATGTGGTTTCTAGCCTGCTTGTGCTTGCAGTTCTGTTCTATTTATCTCTCACTTCTCTCTTTCCTTCCAGTTTTTTGCACCAGTTTCCCAAAGTTGGTGTGATCCCCTTATCCTCCAGCCTTATTTCTAATCTCTTCTTCTTCTTACACTTCTCTGTTTTCTACATAACGCATTTTAAATTTTAACCCCTGAGGGGAAAACTGACATATTAAGGACTTACACACTGCATATAATTTTCTGGTCTCTTTTAGACTTTGTTACATAGCCACAAATCTAATTCTTACTATTAAAGGTGGCAAATTAATGGCTTACCCAGTTTTTCATATTCTAGGCTGTGTTTAATGCTATTGTCATTGCTGATGATAACACTATATTCAAAACTGACATAATTGTTCTAAACAGCTGTTCTTCCTGGTACTTTGAGATTGGCTAAAGGTCATGAATACATCATACCAAGACAGATTGGCATGGATCAGGGCTCATGGAACCATGAGCTCAGCCAAATAGGCAGCAATTTCAAATCCCCAACAAACTGAAAAGGTAGGATCCTGAAACAGACTCACAGTAAAATCCCAGCCATACCTGGAAGATACCTTGGAGAAGTAGTCAATTCCTAAGTGTTCTAAACACTAGCAATAAAGCATCCCCCGTAGGCAGTGTACAAGCACCACCTCAGGAAATAAAGTAAAAGAAAGAAAGAAAATGAGAAGACACTGAAGCAAGATGAACCCCAGACATCCAGCTCACCAAAGACAAACCTGGGGGGCAATGGAGTGGGGCAATCTGAGAGCCTCCCACCTGGCCTCTCTGGATGAGAGCGATTGAATGAGGCTCTTAAAAAGATCAAGCCAGAAGTAACTTCCCATAACTGCAGAGATGATATTCACAATGAAAACCTTGCTTAGGGGCCTGCAAAATGGCTCAGTGGTCTAAAGCACCTCCTTAGGCAAATTCAGGGACCATGGTTCGATCCCCAGCACCACATGGCATGCCAGCCCTGCCCCTATGGCAGGCTGGGCTGGTCACAAGAAAGAAAGAAAAAAAGAAAACCATGTTTAGTGACCTTAGAACAGATATAGACAAATAAAAAACCAGGAGTTTAAGCAAATTATGGAAGCCGTGAATGTTCAACATGGGAAAGAAATAGAATCCATAAGACAGACACAAGAAGATATCCAGGAGAAGAAAACATCCATTAAAAGTATCTGCAGCAGGTTAAGCCAATGGGAAGATAGGACCTCAGATATAGAAGACAGGCTTTCAGTTAGCAATTATGAAAGAAAGATGTCTTTAAAATAGCAAGGGACCATGCAAAATCAATGCAGCAGCTGCTAGGTGGGCTAAGATGAATAACTTAAGCTTGACTAGAGTCATTGAAAAAGCAGGTAATAACAAAAATGATAGTTTTTAAAAAACTGTTCACAGATATCATGGCAGAAAACTTCCCTGATAGAGTAAAAGATTTTGACTTACAGATATGTGAGACATATAGAACTCCAATAAAAAATGTAGCCACGCATTTTATAATCAAGATTCCTGAAATTCAATGCAAGAATAAAATCTCAAACGCTATTAGAGGAAAGAAATTATCTATAAAGGAAGGCCATCAGAATCACGGCTGACTTTCCAGCACAAACCCTGAAGTTCAGGATAGCTGGAAGTATTTCAAGTTCTGTGGGAAATCAACCTTCAACCCAGAACGATGCACCCTGCAAAACTACCTTTCAAAACAGATGGAGAAATGAGATACTTCTATGATAAAGAGCATAGCAGGAAATTTATAACCACCAAGCCAGCAGTCCATAATATTTTGAAGGATATTCTAGAAAGAGAAAAACAAGGAGTACAGCCCCATAATCCCCAACAGAAGGAATCCACCAGACAAGGCAAATAATTAAGCAAAAAGAGGGAAAAAACAGAGAACCAACAATAACAAAGTAGCATAACAAAGATAATTCAATGCATACTCATTATAACCATCAATGTGAATGGTCTCAGTTCACCAAAACTGAGTGAAAAGACACAGACTGGCAGAATGGATCAAGAAACAAGATCCAACAAGTTGCTGCATGCAAGAAACACATTTCATTCAAGACTAATTTCAAAGATTGAATGGCAAAGGTTGAAAAACAGTACTCCATACTACAGGAAGCTAGGAAAAAGCAGGGGCATCTATTCTATTTGCAGTCAAAGTGAATTTCAAGCCAGGACTGATTAAGAAAGACAAAGAAGGTCATTACACCTTTGTAAGGGGAACAATCCAAGAAGAAGAGATAACAATCCTAAATATATGTGCAACAAACACCCATACACTCAACTATATAAAGCCAAATAATTTATACCTAGTATACATGAAACCTTCCCATAGTGTGTAATAGAAAACTTTTGAAACTTGCCTGCCAAACGCTAGAGATCTACTCAATCTTCCTGCTTTGTAATTTTCTCTTGTTGTCAATATTGTCTGCTTTAAATCACTTCCATGCACAAGGCTCTCTGTGCACTTTGCCTTCACTGGGACAGTGAATACTAACATTACCACATTACCGATTGTACCACATTCTATAGTTTACGAAGGCATTTTGCATCTATTACCTCCTTTGATCCTAATTTGAGCCAGTGCAACAGATTTTTTAATCCCTACTTTTAGATGAGAAAACCGAGGGCCAGAAAGCTTAAACAACTTGCCAACGTCACATAATAAGTGAAGGAGTGGAGCCTCAATTTCAAACCCAGTCTCAGCGCTTTGCACAGTTTTTCTCAACTTTGGCTGCCCATTTGAGCTACCTGGGAACTGTAAAAAGCTATCTGCGCAAGAGTTCCACCCCAGACCAATTAAGTCAGAATAGCATGGGCCTGAGCATGAGGATGTTATTATGATCCTCTAGGTGGTTATTATGTTGAACTAAACCAGTTCTGAAGAATTTTTTTTTTTGGGCCCCCTAAGGATGCCTTAAGGGCAGGTCTGGTAAGGCATGAGGATCTGGGGATCAAACCACAGAATTCTGAGCCTGACTGCCTTGCTTAAGCAGGCACTTAGACTGCTGAACTAAGCTAATGGGCAAGCCCCCAAATTATATATATGACAGGACAGGATCTACAGGGTCTCACTGCTTAAATGGGACTCATAGTGAGCCTCCTGTTTACAGCCTCCAAGTGCTGGGATTGCAGGCAAGCGCCACCGCACCCAGCCTCAACCAAACCAGTTCCAATGAAAACTCCTGACTATGCGATAAAATTTTCCTCAAAAAAAGCGAAGGCACCTTATCACCTTTCTCTTGTATGCATTAGCAATTCTAACTGTGTAGTTAGAACTCAGGAAGTGTGATTTCTCACAGGAACTTCATATCCTCACCTCCTCTGGCTCCAAACTTTGGGTCTGAGATGCAGTCTGTCCAGGAGTGATCACATGGAAGTGAGGAAAATCTGGATCTGAACACGGTAAAAGCAGCCCTGTTTTCTTTTTCTTATTATGATTTTTTGCATTAAATGCCCACTTTTTATAAAACAATAGTAATTTTAAAAATTGCTTTGTTTTTTAAAAAAATTATATATTTAGTTATTTAATGATACAGAGTCTCACTATGCAGTTCAGACTTGCAGTGATCTTCCTGTCTCAGCCTCCCCAGCCCTGGGATTAGGGGCGTGTACCACCTCACTCGATTTCAGGGCCAATGTGGCACACAGTACCAGGGACCAAACTCAGAAGTTTGTGCTTGTCAGGCAAGTACTTAAGCCACTGAGCTATCTCCCTGACCCTAAAATGTCTTATTTAGGAAGATAAAAATGTATGCCAAATTATTTTGGGAAATGTCTCTGGCCTAAGAAATCTGAAATTCGAGAAGGTATTAATCTTTTCCAATTTCCTCTCTTAAGGGTGAGAAAACTTGAAATCTCATGAGAAAAAGTCAACCCAAATTCTACCTACTATAATGCCTTGATGTTTTGAAACATAACAAAAGTAAAATTTAGTTGTGCCTTTAGGTCTATATGTGACATTGATTTATAAAGTAGGACAAATACAATGTATTTGGCAAAGAAAAAGTAGAAGAATTTTTTTTAAGCTATAACTCAAGAACTCTAGAATAGTGACATAATAGAACTGAAAATAAACCAAATAGAAATTCTAGAACTACGAAATATAACAACCCAAATTAAGAATTCAACAGAGAGGCGTAACTACAGATTATCGCTGAAAAAGAGATAATCAGACAGTGGGTAGAGAGGTCACCAAAAATACCCAAATAATGAAAAGATAGGCAAAAAGATGTAAGACACAAAAGAAAGAGTAAAATACAGACTAGATGGTGCGGTCTCTGAAAGGGATAAGATGATATAACAAAAGGAAAACGACAAGAGAGCTTTAACAGAATGTCCCAAAAACTGTTGAAGGATATTAAGCCACAGTTTCAAAGGGTAAAACAAAAAACAGAGAAACACGTCTTAGCTCATTATATTCAGAAAATTTTAAAAGCAAAAAAAAGATAGTCTTCAAGTCAATGACAGATTAGCAGCAACTTCTCAACACTGACGAAACCCAAAAGGTAATGGATAGATACATTCCATATGTGAAAAGAAATAATAGCCAACCTAACATTTAAGAGTGAGGAAAAAAAATCCTGAGAAGACAAATGGCAAATATTTTCAGGAAACAGAAGCTGCCAAAAAGACTATGGGAGTGCTTACCCTTTTCTTTGGCACTCTGATGAGACTTATAAACACTTTCTTAAGAAAAAGTTATTAAATGCATAAATGCATAAAATCACAAAGGAAGCCAGGGTTACTCACACACAAAATGTTTTTAAAACCAGACTCAATTCATGATATAGGGATATATTGTGTAGTTGTAGTAAATAAAAAGATCGACACAATCTTACAGCAATTTCTAAGTAGCAAACTTCACTAATTATGAAGTAGAAAAAGAATGTAAAAGTTTGTCTCTTGACATCTCCTCAGAAAGCTACCTGTGCTAGGTCCCCACAGGGAGAGGAAGGCAGACCAGGAAAGTCACCACCTCACCAAGGTGCTGTCACTGTGTTCCATCCATCCAGCAGTGAGGGGCTAAATACCCCTTATTATGAAGCAAATGGTACCGATTTTAACAAAGGAAATAATAATACACTATCAGTGTTTGCTGTATAAAAACAATGTGGGATTGCATGATTGATTGTGTTCCAACTTTATTTTTAAAATACCTCGGCTAAGGAGTGGCACCTGTCGACATTTTCCTTTTGAAGGGATATGTAGTAAAGGTGGGCTTTAAATGACGTTTTCTGCTTTTGCTTCATTTAAAGAAAACAAGGTCCTGCCGTTGGTTTCCTAATGCTTTTGTTAGTTTGAGTAAATCTGAATCTTCCCAAATATAGTCAGCTTCTATTGAAAGGGATTTCATTTTCAAATATTAATATATATCTGAGAGAGCTGTTTGCTGATATTCTTTCTCAATTTGTACACAGGAAAAATATATATGGTAGCGTGGCAAGATGACACCAGTTATTTAATGTAGTCCATTAAACAGACCATCCCTAATGTCCTGTGGTAATTGCCTATCTGTGGGCTTTATTTAGCTCCTGGGGACTTCCTACCAGCACCAACATTAACAGGAAAAATTGATGCTTGGTTGAGTATCTGCGGATGTGAATAATTTGAAAAGCTTTTAAAGCTATGAAATGTTGATTTCTTTTTTCCCCAGAATAGAAACTGAAATCTCATCTGTTTGTGCTTCCAGCAGGAACTTCTGCCCTTGCTCAAAGGACAGGGCCAAGGTCATCACTGTCCACGGGTGCATCGAGGACTGACATTGTATTCTGGTATTCCTTGGAGAGCGCATCTTTTTCCCTGGCTGAAACCACACACAACAAAATAATCCACTTCCCAATTTTGCTGATCTAAATCAGCACTGTTCCTCATCTCCTCACTCTACCTAGGTGTCCCACGCAGGCAGCAGGGGTTAACACTAGGAACAGAATGCAACACCTCGACTTTTTGCTCCCTTCAATTCCTCCATCTAACCCTTAAAGCATTTTAAGAGTTCTACAAATCCAGTATTGAAGTGTCTAAAGTATAACTTGCCAAGCTTCTCTTATCAGTAAAAACAATGCTCTAGTGGGCTCTCAGTGCTTGAAGAAGGGTCCCTAGCATGGCTACTCTGTGGCTTCTGGTGGCCACAGCCCTGCACCGCTGTGTGCTGGCTTCTTCGGCTTTGTTAACTCAATGGGATCTTCCAAACATGAAGAGAGACTCAATTTCACATCAAGATCTCCCCACAAATTGCTTCTAACCAAATGAAAATATCAAATCTCTACAATGGAAGTAATATTTTATTTTTTTTAAATGTATCAGTTATTTAATTAGGTTCTTAATGAGAAATTTAGAAAACTAATTTATGAGGATAATTCCATTTGTCAGAGCAAAAACGGATCTCAGGTATCCCCAGAGCCAAGGACCAGCTTTGATTTTTGCTAAAATCTGTGAGTCCACCATGTACTGATCCACCTTATACTGCTCTGAAGTCTCGTATCTCTCTTTGTCAGTGTCGAAGATCTTGCCCTTCTGGTGTCTGGGTTTCTGCAGCTTCTTCTTCTTGAAGTAAACATCAGTGAGGTGTTTGGGGAT
>NDGM011135131.1:0-14015 GCA_002564305.1 Octomys mimax | reverse complement strand
AGATCCTTGCGTTTGCCAGTCAAGCGCTTATCCTACTGAGCCATCTCCCCGGCCCCCAATAAGCAAAAATTGAAATGGATCAAAAATATAACAGAAACATTAAGTCTGATGGAAAGTAGTATGGGTAGAACTCTTGAAAACATTGGTGAAGACAAAAAATTATGAAAAAAAACCTAATTGCCCAGGAACTATCACAAAGAATCAACAACTGAGATCTCATCTAATTAAAAAGCTTTTGCACGGCAAGACAAACCACTAAGAATTAAGGGACACCCTACCGAGAGAGGAAATATTTTGCCAGCTGCTTCTCAGAAAAAGGAGTAGTACCTTGAGTAAAGCAGTCCAGAAAAATGAGACCACCTCAAATTTAAAGACTAAGTCCAAAAATCCACGTTAAAAAGTAAAATGAATAGACACTTCTGAGATGCAAAAGTACAAGTAGCAAATAAATATATGAAAAATTATTTAATATCACTGATCATTTGAGAGAAGCAAATTAAAACAACAGTGAGATTTCATCTCACTCCAGAAAGAATGTGCATCATCAAGAAATCAACCAAAGAAAATGCTGGTGGGGCTTTGAGGAGAAAGGACCCCTTCTCCTTCATTGATGGAAATGTAGACTGGGGCAACCACTGTGGAATCAGTATGACAATTCCTTTAAAAAACAGTAAGAAAACTAGAGACTCCATCTAGCTGGGTTATTACCTTTCTTGATATCTTTTCAAAAAGAATTAAAAGCATTATACCACACCAGTATATCCACAGTCATATCTATAGCCTCATAGTTTGTAATAGCTAAATCTTGGAAGCAGCTCAAATGCCCATCAACCAATGAATGGATAAAGAAAATGTTTTTATTTTTTAATATACAATGGAATGCTACTGTGCCCTAAAGAAAGATAAGTGTAAGACATTTCTAGTTAAATGGCTCACCATAAGACCATACTCTTAAATGAAATAAATCAGAAACATGCAAATATTGCATTGTTTCTCTGGTGCGAGAAATGGAAAGTGTAAATAAGGAGAAAAGTGTATAATAGATATTTGGAAATGGGAAGAAAATATTCAAATGAGAATGGCTGTGTGGGTGGAGGAAACAAGGTACAAGACACAAAAATCATGGATACAATGGAAACAAAGTTTTGTTAATAAGGACAGAAAGAGGGCATGAAGGGAAGGGAGTGGAATGAGGAAAAAAAGCAGCACATATCATGTGCTGGTACATGTTTTTTATGATGAGTGTTATCACTATGTATATCTAAAAATGTGCCAATAGAATTTGAAAAAGGAAAATAGTGAAAAGAGTAAGTTCATTCCATTCCAGTCAGGAATTCTCAGGCAGACCAGGTGAGAAACAGGAAGTCTGTGAGCTTTTCTAAGGGGAGAGACATGCCAAGCACATGCACGGAGGACCAAATGCCCCCAGGATTGGCCCAGAAAACTGAGGGGTTTGTGTGACTGGATACATTGGCACAGTGTCATGTGTCAATAGAAGGTCAGTGTGTAATGACATTGGCTGAAATTTTGAGTTGGGCATCAGTGACCATAATATATTATCTTGTGTGCTTTATAGGAAAGGGAACACCTCAAATATAGAATGACCCAGAGACTGTTACCAAATGAGAGGTACATATCTCTCATGTCTAACACAGTTTGGCAAGGTGACTGCTACAGAGACTGGGAGAAGAGATTGCAAAGAAAACTACCAAGTCACAAATACATATTGGACAAATATATGGTGCCTAGGATGTGCTATTACAGTGTGTTTTAATGTTTAAAATTCATGTTCAAGCTCATTATTGTGTCTTGAAATCAATTTTGTGGTTAGAAAATAGATTTTTAATGAAATAGAGTAGAAAGAGAATGAAATACAGGATGTAGCTGATTGCTTCTCACACAGAATTTTATGGTAAGAAAATGATTTACAAATAGGTATATATATATTTGTGTGTGTGTATGATATGAATATATCACTTACATGTAGATGTATATGCAAATTAATTCCATAGATGAGTGATAATTAGGATAAGATATACAAATGTGTTTCCTTATTAACAATTACTATCAAAATAGTTTGAAAACCATTTCACTAAATTCTATGTTGGATAAAAGTAAATTCCCCCTATGTAAATGCCCTGCTTTTCAGAATCAGACAGTCAGAAATAAAATACATGAAAGAAAAAGAAAAAAAACAAACGTTTGTTTTATTAAGCACTCACCACAAATTAAGTACATGTTATTCCATCTAGTTTTCATAATAGTCTCAGGCATAGAACTTACAGGGAAAGAAATGAAATAATTTGCCCATGGCAAGTCAACCTAGCCCAAATCAGTAAGGCCTATATTCATAGCCATGTCCTAAGGTTAACAACACAAAAACCTCTACATCCTACTGCCTTTCTGATAAGTCAGCAAATGTGTGTGAAATGGGAAATATGAACAAGAAGAAGCTTGACATTTTAGATAAGAAAGAGATTTAGCTTTAAGAAAGGGAGGGGGACGTTTCATGGAAGGAGTAAGATGTTTATATTACCCTGGAGTTAAGAGGAGAAGCAAGGAAATAAGAATGAATTCCAAGCAATAGATAAGGTATAACCAAGCTCTTAGAGTAGGAAATGCACAAAATTGGTAGTGGTTAGGTAATGATACATATTTGAATAACAAAGGGAGAAATATCTGGATGTAAGCTATTTTTGCAAAGAGGGTGGTCACATACTGTACACCAGATATTGTGCTAAAAATGTTTTATCTATGTTTATTTGCATGAAAACCCTTGGTGGTAAATGTCGTGATGCTCATTCTAAAGAAGATTGTGAATTGAGGGGTCCTACACAATTGCCTTAATTTCTGGAGTGCTGGGATTACAGATGTGCACCACCATGCCCAACCATCTTGTCTTGCTTTCATGATTTAATGTCGTTATTTTGGGTATTCTATAGTGTGTAATGTTGCCCATTCTTTGTTAGCATCATTTTTTTATCTTAAGAAATTGATTCGTTCAGGCTAATTTGGACTTTCTGACATGGTTTAGGCATGAGTGTATAGATGCATAACAATAGCTTGCTACATTCCTTCCTGTAAATTGTTTATTTCTTAGATGTCTAAAATGTTGATAGCACTCTATGTTATTAAACTTTCTGCAATTCTTCAGCATGTGTTAAAAATGTAACTCCCTTGGTACACTTCCAGGGAAGTACAGGGTCTTTAGTACAGGGTCTCCCTATGCAGCTCCAACTCATAGTGATCCTCCTGTTTTCAGCCTCCCCAGCGCTGGGAATACAGGCTTACACCACCACACCCAGACTCGGTCTCAGGCCCATCGCACCCCGAGGATGGGACCAGTGTGGCATGCTGGACCAGGGCTGCACAGCAGCCACTCAGTCCTCTGAGCTATCTCACTGGCCCTTCACACTTCCAGGATTTTGCCCATTTTCATCAGCTTACACTGAATTTGGAAAGTTAGTGATATTTAAGGTAGGTTCCTTTAAACCTGTTTTGCTATTTTTTCCGTGAAAATATAAAATGTGAATAAGCTTTCACTAAGTCCTCATTAATACTTGGAGCTAATAAGGAGCTTTTTTTGGAACAATAAAATTTATCCAGTGAACATGTTCATTAGAAATTAGCCCAGGGCGAATTTATTAATCTAAGCCCTCACACTTGAAAGCAACACACTTTTTTAAACACTTAATCAATCTATTAGTAAAGCAGTTCAAATACCTCATTCTCAGTTTCTCTATGCCTAAATGATTGACTTAATTGCATTTGATCATTCCAAATTTCTTGATAAATGTTGAAAAGGCTCACGTTCTGGCTTAGGTTTAAGCAGTTATTATGGTACTTCTTAGAACAAGAATTCTAATATGATCAATTGTGATCCTTAAGGGGAAGAATAAAATTCATGTGAGTTTCAGACTGACTTCACTGCAGAAGATACTTTCTCTGACATATCTAGCATTACTAGCGTTCCATGGAACACATTATGGGAAACAATGGGCCAGCAGGAGTAGGATTATTAATAACTTGCATGAAGTTAAGAGTACCTGTTGTTCAGAGACATTGAAATTTCTGCTGTGTGTATCACTGATAATATTCCCAACTTGCAATTTTAAATATTTGACTCTCCATGGGAAGAAAGGGTGATCTAGCCATGATAAAATGTGAGAGAAAACACAGGGAAATTACAAAGCATTTTTCTATTCTGATTACTCTTCATGAAAATCCTTCTGATGTCTGTATATTTTGTATGTGTGAGGTAAACGTTCAGAATTCTGATGAGACAGATACAAAAAGTGATATATTTTTAATAATATCTTCAGGTGTGAGATGTCCAATCCAATTCATACCTTAATTACCCTGTTATCAGAGTGACCTCTGTCGTGGTATGTCCAATACAGTCCAAATTTTCACCTGTTATCTCCCTGTAATTATTCATAACACCTCTGTTAGTCTATTTTTGGACCACAAATTATACTGTCACTATCCCAATTACACATATTTGGCAGATTTTATTTTCCAAAGTGGTTGCAGCAGTATTTTTTGTCCACTTACCACTCTTTTTATCAAGAGACAGACCCTAATTGTTCTCTCTTGGAATCTGAGATGATCTGTGGCACACTTGTAGCCAATAGAATACAACACAAGTAACACTACCTGATGTCCCAGCTAAAGACACAAAATGCAATTCTGCTGCATCTTTACTGAACTCATACTTTCTAAGAAGTCTGGTTGACTTGAAGCCATCATGCCCTGAGAATGCCCAAACTAGCAGCGTGGAAAGATAATATCGAAGAGCCCTGAAAGCATAAGGAGGGAAAATTCCCAATCAGCTCCCAGATACTGTAGCTTTAGTAATAATCTGAATACAACCACATAAAAGACCCTCAGCCTCAAAATTATCCTGCCACATGCTTCATGGAATAATGATCTTCAGATAACATGAAATAGCAGAATGATCGTTACTACTTGATGCCACTAAATTTTGGGTTGATTTATTATACAACAGATAAATGGAACACTGGAATTTGAGTCAAACATAAAGTTGGAGAGCTAGGTGTCTGCTCACTAGGTTTTGATTTGGAAATTAGGCAACAGGTGTTTAATTAACTTTTTAAAATTCAAATATAATCTTGGAAAGTTCATATAAATGATATTAAAGTACGTCTTATCCAAATACCAATATTTATATCTGAACCAAGATATACTGGATAGTACTTAATAAACCATCATTCTTTCCTCATAATTATCATAATATTAGTAGAAGATTCATAAGCAGTTTATGTATTCTACTGCCTTCTCTTGGGCTTACAGTTATATTTGTGTCATCTGGCTGATTCTGGCAAGTAAAAATGTAACACAAGTGATATGTACTGTCTCATGCCTCATGATAGATATCTTTCTGTAAAAATCTATGCTACATTTTCTCCACTGGATTGGGGGCTCAGAGATGGCTATACTGTATGATGAAATATCACTGGATCCTCTGGTTTCATTAGGAGATCTAACAAGGGGAGTCCGTAGTCCAACTGACATTGGACTGTGACATAACTGAGATTTTGGAGTTATTGGCCACAGTACGAAAATGTTCCCTGTTTCAATCATTATCATTATTAATAAATATGTTAGAATATATATGCTAAGAAGTGATGGCTATTGTTTAAGTTTAGATTCACTTTCTTCTTAATTTGTAGAAGTCCTGGTACCCTTTTGGTGGAGTTCTAAGAGAATGTAATACAAAACTTTGTAAGAAAAGTAGCAAATGTTATTGATTAAATCCTGATCTTTATCCTCTTGGAACTATATCCAACAATTTGTAAGAAATATTTACTAGGCTGTGCATAGAAAGCCTCTGGAAGAACTATTTTAATTACCACCAGTTTATTTCTAAGGAACCTGAGGTCTGGATATGGGAATTAATGTAATCAAGGTTCTAGAGCCAGTGAATTTCAGAATCTCAACTTGAACTCAGAGACTTCTTTCTCCAAATTTCATACTACGAGCAATGATGCTTAACTTTGAAGCTTCCAGGAATGAGTTTACTTAGTAAAATGTAGTTCCAGCTGGAGACAGTGGTTGGAAAGACTCCAGTGTTTCTTGCCATAGTCTCCGCATATTCTGCGCTCTCACTCTGCCACTGAGAGTGGGCTTGCTGAAGCAATGTGGGAGGGAAACATCTTCACTGTGATTACTTGACTTTAGATGTCTCATTATTGTCGCTGCCAGGAAAGTAGTCTAAAGAAAGAAGAGACAGAAAAGTATAAGAACAGGCTCTCTGACACACACCAACTACTGGGAACATTCAGAGCTACTGGCAGCCTAAAGATACTTTGACTTGCTGCTCATGTCTGTGTTGAGTTTGAAAGCCCACTACCACTTTACAGATTGGTATATAAAATCCTTGAAAACATACACCAGGGCACTGTGGCTATTTTGACATTCTAAATCACAAGCAGATCTTGATGTATGACTATTACCTTATAGGATTTCAAATAGCAAATTTATTACACAGCGATTGATCTCAAAGTTAGACAGGTTCCATTAAGCATCCCAAGATTCTGAAGCTCTTCAGATGCACTTCTGATACCTTGAAGGTTTCCCCACTTAGTTTATAACAAGATACTTTTATGATGCCTTCCAATTGTGAAAAAAATTGTTTATAAAAACTACTTTTCTTAAACTAAGCGAAGACAGGTCTTAATATTTTGTGTGAAGCCATAAGGACCCATTTTGAATAATATAAAAAGAACAAAAAGAAGCATCATTTAAAAAAGACATGAAATTGAACAGGAAAGTGACAAGAAAACATTATATGTAGAGGCAAAAGAAAAATGCACATAAAATTGGAGGAAGAAATAAGGTATATATATTTTTAATGTTCAACCATTTGTGACTTCCAGTGTAAAGTACAATTTGTGCTACCTGAAGAACATTATATAATAAGACCTCTTTCCACTTTATCCTTTTTTCTGTTTTGTCCCTTTCCCTTTCCCCCATTCCTCTTTTAAATAATTTCTATTCCACAATATTCATTACACATTTTTGTTCTTATTTATACTGTTAATAAATAAAAGAGCATTAAGTGATAACAGAACCTGAAGACAGTCAATTTTTATTTTTCTTACTAGAGAAAAACATGAAGATTGGTAAGTAAAAACAACGAATCATCTAAAGCCATGCATTTTTTACTTATCCTTGGGTTGCTGTTATACGTCACTACTTCAATATTCACGTACAAACCCATAGGTTTTTGCTTTCCCCTCAGTTCTTTATAAACAAAGGGTTTTCTTGGAAGAACCCACCCCCACTCATACCCTATATCAATGTAGATAAACCACTTAAAAGAATAGAATTAGTATGGCTGCTTCTTAATCCTCAGTAAGCTATAAAGGTTTTTTTTTGTTGTTTTTTTTTTTTTTTTTGAAAAGCCGATGGGACAATGCACCTATGGTATCAGGATGATGTTCTCTGTGAGCCGAGGGAGAGAAGAAATAAAAGAGAAAGTCCCTTTAATCTGAATTGCTTTGTGACTAGATATCCAGGTGTATAGGCTGGAAACTTAGACAGCTACATCATGGCTGCTCACGTCAAGCTGATAAGTGATGTAGTTTATTTCCATCATCACAGGAGAACTGCAAAGAGGCCACCCGCAGGCATATGTGAAAGGAGAAGGAAGGAGGGGGCTGGAAGCCTCAGAGAATACCTCTTCTGAGTCTAGCTGAATAACCTTTTTTTTCCCACCTCATCCCTCTAGTGTCCTTTTCCACCTTAGTGCACAAGTGGAAGAGTTAGTAGTAAAGCTGACTAGTGGGGAAAAAGCTATTGCACTGATGGCAGCAATTGAGGTTAATTCCAGAGTTGGATCATGGATTTCTGTCAAGTGTCTTAGTTCCAAATCTTAGTTAACAAATACACAAAATTGCTTTTCTTCCCTGTTTCCCTTCATCTCCAGTTTCTAAAGTTGGCTACCTGGGGGTGAGATCAAGGAGTAGCAAGTTGTCATGATGCTTGTATGGTTCTAAGTCTCACAAAAAAGTTACAGAAACCAAAAATCTGAAAACTACAATTCCATGAAATTTGCAAACTCATAAAAAATAAAGTCAGTCTTTTAGACATCTATTGTTTCTCTTCACCCTCAAAAACAGAAGAGGTAGTAATTCTTTCCTAATTCATTTGTAGCAAAAAGATGTTTGTTATTATTTGTATTATAACCTTGTTGTCTTGTATTTTTTCTAGAAGTGAATTGATATTAATAATAACAAAACAATACTCGAATGCATAGAAAATAAGCTATTGACCAATAACTGAAGTAATTGTGCATTTTATTTTATCCTTACAACAACCATCAAAGGAGTTATTACTCTCCCTAACTTAAGTCTTTCAGATTACAATGAAATTAACTAAACAAGGATGTCAGCAAATGTTCAAAAAAATGTTGTGTATTTCCAAATACTACTAGGATTTTCATTCATCTTTACTGAAATGTAAGTTCAAGAATTCGATGTTGTTTTAATAAGCATAAGCTAACCATAATAAGGCTAAGCTGGAGAATGCAGATGACTCACTTTGCTATCACCCCCCCTTTGCCTGCCTGTAGCTAACACTATCAAGCACTTCCTTATGTTACCATTTAAACTCATCCAAATAAATTAATTGATGGAAAGATATTGGAGATTATGTAATTACTTCCTCTGGCTCTGGCAGTGTTGCCATCTGACTTCCAGGCAGCAAGATGAGATCTAAATTAAATGCAAATAATTGTTCACAATTAGGAAATGAAATACCCAGAGAACCCCATGGTATTTTAAACAAGCTGATATACTTGCCATCAATCAACAATTGAGATTTTCTAACATGTACTTGGGTTGAGTCCCAGTGACGACATTGTGCATGGCAACAAGGTATCCTTTTACATCAGCATGACTAATTTGCAAGAATTAGTCCTTCAATAAGAAATAAACTTTTGCCAGAGTTGTGTACAATAAGCAAGTACTTGTAATTTGTTTGTGAGTATTGAGTAGTCCACATCAGGTCATACAGTGACTAGTAACATAAAGATAGCTAATCGTGCCAGCTAGCCGTCTTGGATCATGTTAGACTTTACTCAAGACAGTTAAGCCAGTAAGTTTTATAGTGCTTATTATAGTCCCTGGGGAGGTGACAACTCATTTTTTTTAAAGAAGACATTTTTTAGAATCCTTGGCACTGACCTTGACACCACAGGATTCATTCATACCTATAATGACCACATATAGCCAAAATTATGGACTTTATTGCATTTGAATATGCTAAAAAAGATTCTGTCTTTTCAATAGAGTAAAGAGCAGAAAAAATGAAGGAGCACATAAGCCTGAAACAAGAAAACATTTCCGAAGAAAATGACCTTAACAGGCTAACAGCTTTTGGGTATGAAGCTTTTTATAAACACCATTAGTATTCATTTAGTATAGGTAGCAGACGGCAACAAGAATTGGAAAATAACTTGGATGTGATCACTGAAGGGACAGAGGGAGGTACAAAATATAATCTTCTTCCTGAGCACAAATCTCAGTGTCACCGGAGAGCACAGTTGGAATGTCCTCCTTTCCTGATTAGCAACCATCTAATCAAGGACACTGCCTGCCTGCCAGGTCTATATACATGTCACGCCGAGAAGAAACAGAGGGGTTCAGGCCATGATGTTTTTGACCTATTGTATGCATCAGGTTATGAGCAATTTAAAACAAATTATTTGTCATAAATTGATGGGATGGGGGAGGTATCTTTTTTTAAGGATAAAGATTCCTCTCAGAAATCTCTGTTTAAGAAATCTAAACTCATTATTTATCTACACACTTCAATGGTAAGGGCACATAGGGATGAAGCAGGAAAAATCCTCAACACTTGCATACAAGTATAATTACAATTTATGTGGAAGAGTTGTTTAAAAAAAAGTTCCGCAGCCTGACCTGCAGAAACTACATTAAATAGAGGCTTTCACATAGAATGTTTGGTGTGATTTGTTCACAATGTTATTACGCAAAGGTTACAAACTATAAGCAGATATTTGAAATTATTAGATGGCAGCGTGAAATGTCACAGCCTGATCTCCCACAACCAGAGGATATTTGGCTGGGGTCATAAAACAAATTCATTTTCTCCTTATTATCATGCAACTTGGGAGAGTAAATTATTATAATAAAGATGCTTTTTGAGAGGAAGCAGAGCAGGAGAGAAATGATGCAAATATTTCTGACATCAAACTCAGATGGTCCATAATAGGGATATACCCACCAGATGGGCAAGAGTGTAGCATCTGCTTTCCTGGGTACTTGCTCTATTGCTCAGCATTTTGGAAAAAAAAAAAACCTTGAACAATACTGACTTCTCAAGGTCTCCTTTTTCTCATTGTATTAGCACAATAACATGCCAACAATTCCCCAAGGCTCAACGACAAACTCAGGAGTGATTAAAGAGTAAATGAGTTATTGAATGACCTTCTCTTTTTATAGACACAACCTTATCTTTATATTTCTTATTTCATTTGAAACAATCTTGTTCTGATCAAGAAAAGCATGGTTCCTTAAAATGACTTTGCATGCAAGTGTTCTAAGCCTGCATGTGCTTTTCTGTGTGATCTTCAACCTAAATTCTGAGCTAAGAAATAAACATTTGAGAGAGACGTGGTGCTTCTCTAATCTTAGCACTGTGGGAGGCAAAGGCAGGATTACAGAACTTAAAAAATAAAAATAAAGAGTTCTGGGAATATAGTTGGTTAGTGATACCCAAGAGGAAAATTTTGTAGAAGCTCTTTATTCTCTCATTTACTCCAAATACTTATTTAAAAATAGCTAAAAGTTCTCTGAGTGAGATAAACTTGCATTTAACATTATTTACTTATCTTTTGTAAGATTCCTCAGAGTTCATTTCAGATTTTCCCCAAGTAAATAGCCAAGGTATTATTTTAATCCCTAGAGAGAAAATACCGATTACTCTAGAGTGCTGAGGAGCCTAAAATAATGATGGTACATTTCCATGTTTATCTAATATCCAAGCATACCGATACTTCAAGATTTGTCTTGAAGATTTATAAAATGCATTTTTCTCATCATTCTTTTCTACCAGGTTTTGTTATGGTAGGAAGTTTTAAGCTCTGCGTTAATATTATTCAATAACATCTGCATCTTCTGATTGCAGTCTACTTAAATACAACGCACATGTCTTCTAGTCACATTATTTTACATGTATCTATAGTGTGTTTTTCATGTTTAAGAAGTAGGATACAATGAGTATAAGCCCAACTCACACGAAGATCTCTTATATTTGGCATTGAATGTCCTTTTCAAATAGGTTTTGAAGCCTCTTTGTAAGTTTTGAAAAGGGAGGGAAAATAATTTGAAGCAGTTTTGTAAATATGTCAGATACACATGGTAATATTTATTTGTGGAGGCATTTACCATATTTAGATGCACAAACACTTCACCACTTTTACTCTTCTTTCAAATTGAATGACACATTTCTTCCAAAAACCATGTAATAATTATTATGGTGAATGTTTTCTGTGCATATGTCCTAAATCTAAAAAGGATATTGGAAGGATAGTTAAACTCTTGAGCAAACAGTGAGAATCTTTCAAATTATCTAAGTCAGAAGAAAAATCATCTCTGAAGAAAAATCTGTTAGGAAAAAAAACCTTTTCAATTTTATCCCAGAGTGATACTTAATGGATGTGGGAGAGAAGCAAAACACAACAATTAAAGATGAAAAGAAAGACAAATTAAAGAATGCCAGTAATATTAGTGTTGAAATGGATACCTTGGCTGAAGCAAGGTAGTGTTCTAAATAAATGATTTTGTAATGGGCCCATCTGTCTGCTTTGCCAAACTGCCCTATCATCTGGCACAAATTTTTGTGTGTTGGGTTGAGAAGAAGCTAAGCATTTGAAATATTTCATGAGCAATAGGTAAACACTCTTTGTTTCATTTGTCATAGGTTATAACCGATCACAGTAGCTTGAGCAAAGTTTGTGAGTAATTTTCCAACTCCAGATTGACAAATTGCAAAGGACAATACTCACAATACATCTATCAAATTACTTTCCTTCTTTCTTCATTCATTTTCCTCTTTTCCTACCTCAAACTCACGCATGGGTGGTTATTCCTAATGGAATGAGTCTCAAATTTAGTCACAATTGCAATTAATATATGTTGCCTTAAAGAAAATAAAAGTCCTTTGCTTGGTGAAGTTAAGCAAGCATTGCATTATCTGTTCAAATTTGTAGGACTTCTCTGCTTTACCAGCATTCCTCCTCACCATCTTGTAGTCAACCACAGTCATAAAGCATCTTTATTAGGTCCAGCTGCATATAAGACAATAGGGTCACAAAAATAGTAAAAACAGGTTTGGGACAAAGGATTACCTGCATACTGAGAATACTGACATGGAAACACATAATTATAATAAAGCAGCAACTGGTAGTCAAATGAAGATCAATACAAAGGTTTATTAGTACATGTTGGAATTCTAAAGAAGGATCATAAAAAATAATAACATGCCAAATTGCCTTAAGTGTAATATAACAATAAAAACAAAATAGCTTCAATTTACTGAGTGCTTAGTACATTTCAGACATTATGCTAAGCATTTAATGTGATTCATTTTTTTTCATCTTTTTAATGACTCCAGGAGATGGAAGTTTATTTGTGCATTTACCAGGAAAAATAAAAACCTGCAGAATTAAGATTGTCATTATCACATGGCCAATCAATCGACCCATGGCATGGGTCAAAATCTGTCAATTGTCAAGGTGTTCTGTTCTCTTAACTTTCTATGTTGAAATAATATTTTTTAAAATGATTTTATTGAGAAACAAATAGCAATGAGATAGTTTCAAAACTGATTAGCAAGAGAGTTTCAATAATTAATTCATTGTATATTGTTATCTTAGTGGTGATTCATAGTACAAGATGCTGACATGATATCCTGTACAAACACCATTAGTACAAATCTTTCTTCTCATTGAATTAAGAGAAAATAGCTGTATATTTATCCTAACTATTTTGTATATACAGATACAAAATGGTCATTCATTTGTATCCCTTTGTTTGGTTTTGTCAGAGATGGGTATTCCATTATCATTTAAATGTTGTAGGTGCATGAATTCAGCAAAATATTACAATACAGTCCAGTAGTCCATAATAGTAGTGGGTCATCCCCAGGGTTGACAATGTCAGAAGTTGTTGACCTGAGCCCTTTACAGCTCAGCCTACCAATATGGCTTCACCCCTTATACCTCGTTTTTTACCTTTCTGTTGGATGTTTAAGACCAAGATAAAGCAAGACCTATATAACAAGAAATGTAATTTTTGTATCTGATAAGGTCAGTCAAGTCCCTTCAGGATTTATCCTGAAACCCTGTAACACAGTTTGTAGATCCTTTCTCAGTGTCAGCCATGTGAATGAGTCATGGCCATTACTTGACCAGTTAATCTCTGTGAAAACCTGAGAGAATGTTTTCTCTCCATATGGCTTTCCTTGGGCACACTCCACATCATCAATCACTTTCCTTTGTGGCCCCATAATCTCCTTGATCAGAAAATGTAGGACACAATTGAGTTACATGGTATTACAGTACAGGTTCTCCTGTGTCCTGAGCCTTCACTGACCTTGAAAGTCTAGGGCCAAAATGTTGGCTGTCCTTGCAGCCCTTTTTTTCCCTCTAATTTGTGTCTGCAAACTCAGGTTGTTAACCCTCCAGAAGAGAAGCTTTTTCTGGTCTGCTAAATATGTACTGCTTGTCATGACATACCAATTATTGCCATACTGTCTCTCAAGCAAATGTTTGTTTTAAAAAAAGGGTAATAAATGAAAAAAATGTGACAAGAAATAAAAAATGTCACAGGACTCTCCTGCTACAATGCTCTATATCTTTATATTTCTAAATTTCTGTGTAAAAATATGTAATTGTTTATTCATATTTTTAAATTTTTTTCCTCATATTCTGTAGGGACTTAAAGTTTAACATATCAATACTTGAT
>NDGM011135105.1:0-10538 GCA_002564305.1 Octomys mimax | reverse complement strand
GTGTGTGTGTGTGTGTGTGTGTGTGTGTGTGTGTTTCAGGGAAGGGTCTACAGGGTGTTCAGGATCTCACTGCTAGATCGGACTCGTAGTGATCCGCCTGTTTACAGCCTTCCAAGTGCTGGGATTACAAGCGTGTACCACCACACCCAGTCTCAATTGTCTCAGCACGCCGTGGAGGCAGGGCCAGCAAATCAGGCCCAGGGATCCAATGGCAGTGCCCCTGCACCTGCCTCCAGGTGCTTTAGTCCGAGCTATTTGGCCTGCCCATGTGTAGTGGTTGATACATTGTGTCAACTTGGCCGGATGACTCCGCCGTGTACTTCCCGCTGATGGGGGTCCCGTCCTGGGACACAATTGGTTCCACCCCCAGAGTGACTCAGCCCAAAGAGACCACATAAAGGGGCCGAGGAAGTAGTCGATCTTTTCACTTCGTAGGAGGAGCTTCAGTCTTCGCATTTGGCTTGGACTTCATCGCCTGGCTTACAGCGCAGACCCTTCCACCTCTGGCTTGGATCCTTCACCTTCCGTCGCAGACTCTTCAACATCCATCACAGCCTCTTCAGTCTTCCCTCGCAGACCCATCAGCTGAGGAATAGAGACTTGCACGGAGCACAGCAGTGAGCTTCAGACCTTGGGACTGAACTCCTCAGTTTGGGGTGTGCAGATGCCCTCCGCACACTCCTCCATCTGACTCTGCAGCTGACTGTCCTAAGCCAACCTTACAATTCCTTATACATTGTATATTCTTACTTATATCTGTTCCTCTAAATAAAACCCTGACCAATACACCATGAATAGTTTTAATGATAGTATGCCATTGAATTTCTTAATGACATGAAAGATTTGGGGAGCCAGGTAATATTGGGGTCTTTTCTGCCAGGTGATTTTGTATCCTAAATTAAACATGAGATGAGATGGCATGCTCCCCATCACATCTCCACTCTGGGCAGTGGGCTGTTGCAGGGAGAGCTGGCTTGGAAAACAAATGAATTTGCAATTTTCAATCCCTAAGGAATATTTCTTTCTAACTTATTAATCATTCACTACAACTATTCATTTTTAATTATTTCATTTACCATATAACTGAATTTTAACTTTTAAAACACGCAGGGTCAGTTCTAACCTTAGCACCTTGGCACTTTAGCCAAATTATTGGAGTAACTGAAGTTTGAGAGGAGAACTTTCTAGTGAGGAGAGAAAATGTGACATAAAACACATAAAAATTATCCTATTAATTGGAGCAATAAGCTGCCAGTGACATCCTTCCAACTGAACGAAATCACCACTGGGAGGAGTTTACAAAATACATAGACCAATGGAAAGAAAGCCTGTGCTAACACAGGTTGTTGGTCAGAGGATTCTAACATCACTTTACATCTCGATCATATTCTGGGTTTTACTTTATTTATTTATCTATTTATTTATTTGGTGGAACCAGGGATTGAACTCAGTCACCTGCGCTTGCCAGACAAGTGCTTATTCCACTGAGCCATCTCCCTGGCCCCAAGTTCTGGGTTTTAAAAACAACGTTAATGCAGGAAAGAGTCTATATTTGTAATTCCAAGATGTTACTTTACTCAACAGTCCAACTCCAAGTGATAAAGTGAGTTCACTGCACAAAGCCTATGCACAGGAATTTTACATTCCTCTGTGCATAGGAAGGAGTTCAAGAACTTGATGTGTTTATTACAGAGCACAGCATCATATACAGGTTTTGAAGGTCCGAATAAAGGGTAGGGGATTTATGATGAGAAAGAGAAAGGAGTTAGGTTTATGAGTCAAGTGCTGGTGGGAACACTTTTGAAAATGTAGGTGTTATTTCCTGCAATCAAGGGCTTTCCAGAGCTTGAAAATCATTTCCCAGCTGCATTGCTTTGGTGAACTGTTTTTAGTTGTGGGTACTACACGGTTATTCTTGCAATTGTACAGTGGAAGAGGGTCATATTCGTCTTGCTGATAGAAAGCAGGGAGTACAAATCCCTCAGCTTTTCCCCTCTTTTCCTTCTCTTGAAGAAAATTTGGCTTTGTGCTAAAACGTGAAAAAATGGAGGACTTGAGTAGAGTGGGACAGGCTTATTTCAGCTTGATTTGTGTCAACCCTAATAAGTCAGTTGACAGAGTAATAAATTGAGTGTGTGCTCAGGAACTGGCACCTGTACAGGAAATAAAGAAAGCATTTCAGTTTCAGGCAGGTTCTTCTTTGTGCTACAAGGGGAAGTTGTTCAAGACCCTCTTTGTTTTATTGAGATCTTGGTATCTGAAAGCCTGTTTCTCTTGTCATTGGAACTGTCAAGGAAGGCCGAAGATGTAAAAAGAACATATTCAAGTGATGGAACAATCGCAAGCTAGGTGACAATGTTGATCCTGCTCAAAATTGTGCCGTTTTGCCTTGCCTGAAACTTAGTGGGTTCCTGACAGGAGTTTCTTGGCTGGATGACTCTATCGATGCATTTGCTTTGCCTTCTTGCAAAAAAATTTACTTAAGCATCTGAAGGTTAAAATTCCTGTTTAATCTTGTGAGTTCTAAAACTTTATTCTGGATCCGTTGGTTTTAGGCAGTGATTATCAGCTGGATCCAACTTTACTCCTTTAGAAGCGCTTGGCAGTGTCTTGGGGCAAGTTTGTGTGTCAAAGGTGTTGTGGAAGCAGTGCTGTGGAGACTAAGTGGATAGAGCATAGGGCCGTTGCTCTACATTCTGTGGTGTACAAAACCACCCCTCAGAACAAAGAATTATCTGCCCAAAACAATGAGAGTCATTTCAAAGTTGAGATTCTCTGTTTTTAGAGACATCATTACATTGCATAGCATAAAATTGATACTATTCACTATTTTCATTCAAAAATGAATTTTATATGGGTAATAATCAACTAATAGGTTATAGACCATCATTTGAAAATTTCCTAGTTTGCACTGGATGGCATCCTAAAACAAAGAGTTGTTCTGTCCAAATGTTAGCAATAGAACTCTTGAGAAGCCCTCGTATAAACATGTAAATTAACAGCCAAACTAATACTCTTTAAAATAAAACTTGCTCTGATGTTTTACTCTGAAAAATATCCCTGATGAAAACTTGAAAAGCAGCTTTCGCATTTCCAGTGCTTTGATTTCTCAGGGATCCAAAGCACTGTGGAGACCTTAATTCATGATCTGTCCTGTCCCACGTGAAACCTCTCATACAATTCTAAGCATCGCAGGCTGCTGGTCTCAACACACTGTAGATCACCCTCTGCGGTCTCCTCTTGCACACCTGCAGAGGTCTGCTCTTGGAGGATAGGACTGAGAAAAGGCCCACGGAAGACTTGAAACCAAGCTCCAGGAGGGCAAGTTAGCAGAGATTCTTTTATACTCCTAGAAAGACTTAGGTTGGAACCTTGACGAGAATCTTTTGTGTTAAGGAGTTGCATTCAAAGGCAAGTCTGATTCCTTGCAAAGCAAGTTCTAAGGTATGTGATATGCAGTCCTGCTTGAAACTGGCAGCATTTTGAAATTTATGAGTTGTATATTTCATATAAAATACACATATAATTTAAGAAAATATAACATTTAATTTTATAGGTGAAACAGTAATAAAGCATTCAAGGTAAATTAAAAGTTTTTAACTCATAATTAAAATCAATTTATAATTAAATACAAGGATACTTGGATAAATTAATCAAAGAACCCAGCAACATGCTAATTCATGGAAACCAACTCCATAAAAAGAAATGCTATTAAAATGGTTAATTTCAGGCCAGTCATGGTGTCTCATGCTTATAATCCCAGCACTTGGGAGGCTAACGCAGGAGGATTGCTAAATTCAAGCCAGCCTGGGCTACAAAGTGAGTTCAAGGCCAGTTGGAACTATATAGTAAGATCCTGACTCAAAAAAGAAAAACATTGAATTTCAATGATATAGTAGTCTTAGCTACTGGTTTAGGTTTTATATAAAATTACAATATATAAGAATTTTTTCAGAAATTTAATATTAAATTCAGTAGTGTTCTTTAAATCTTCATTACTGTGAGTTGAATGACCACTTCATTTTACATTTTAGTAGCAAACAAAGAAGGAAAAAGCAACTTAACCACAATTATAAAAATACTAAAATAAACAGTTATTTTGAAACTTATTTTAAGTTTCATCATAGACCATGTTAAATAAAAGTATTACACAAAATTAAGTATATATATTTTTTTCAAATAAGCATTTTGGGCTGGCTAACTAGCTCAGCAGATTAAAGTGCCTGCAAGCAAGAGCAGGGCCCGGGAGTTCAATCTCAGGGCCTGCCGTGCTGGCCTGGCCCCTGGGTCATGCTGAGATGTCAGTTGGGACTGGGCATGGTGGTGCACACCTGTAATCCTTGCTCTTGGGAGGCTGTAAACAGGCAGATCACTCCCAGTCTGATGTAGTTGTGGACCCTGCACACCCTGTAGACCTTTCCCTAAAATGCAAAATAAATAAATAAATAAAGAAGCATTTTGAGAAGCTTGACCGAATAGGTCATAACATTTTTATATCTTGGTCATTAGTTAATTTCTCCTTGGTAGGGGAAAACACACAACACCCACAAGTTAAGGGAGGAAAGGTTGATTTCCAATCATAGTTTGTAGAATTTTCATTACATAGTTGGGTGGCTGTAAGGAAATGTAGAATGACAGAAGAGCACCACAGGGCAGAAACAGTCTTTGGTGTGGTAGGCAGGAGGCCTTGAGCAGCAAGCCTTCCTTTCCCTTTTTATTCTGTTCAGGCTGCAAACTCAATGGTTGGAGCCACCCATATGCAGTGTGGCTTCCCTTCATCTACATCCAGAACTGCTAAACCAATTGGTAGGGTAATCCATTCATCACAGCCTTAATCCAGGGTCACGCTCCATGTTCTGGGCACCTTCCAAAAATACCACCTTTGAGTACATGGGTGTTTAGAGACTTGTCCAAACATAAGCCATAGCACTGGGCTTTAAAAACAGTTGTGAATTTTAATGAGCTTTATATACCTTATTTCAAGTAGCAGATTCTTTTCATAACATATTGAAATGCTACAGGAATTCTATATGTAATTTTAAGTGAAATAGCTAAAATTCTCTACATAGATGAAAAAAAAAGAATGGCAAATGAGGAATGAGTGAAGAAAGGTTAGAATTAGCAAGGATGAACTTTATTTTATGTATGAATGTATGTATTTATTTATTTATTTTTGCGGTACTAGGTATTAAACTCAGGACCTTGTACTTGCTAGGTAAGCACTTATTCTACAGAGCCATTTCCCTGGCAGAATCAATTTTAAAATGAAGATAAATTTTATGGAATTGATGTATTTGAAAGCAGAAGGTAACTTCTGTTCACCTTAAAATAATATTGTGTATATTTCCTGCTTTTGATACTTCCCTTAAAAAGTACCTTTAGTATGCTTGTCATTAAAATTTAGAAATGACAATCACACAAAATTAATGACGTTTTCTTATATTTATGGAGTATGAATTCCATGAAAAGTACTTGCAAAGACATGGAAAATGACTGTCCTGCTAAATTCTGGGCAACTGAGTGTGCCAAAATTTGGGTTCCTTGATGCCTATAAAACAAAAGAAAGCTTCATGAGAACCATCTCTATACAGCATATATTAAGCTTTAAAAGGAATAGAAGAACAGCAAAGAATAATAGAATGGTAAAGACATCTTTTTCTTATATTCGAAAATATTTAAGTACTTTAAATAAATAGTACTTTAAGTACTATTGAAAATATTGTACCACTTAATATCTAAAATAGGGTATTCAAATTGCTTGTGAATTTTATTTGCCAGTTTGCTTTTTTAGGAGAAGTGACCAGGGCCAGTGAGATAGCTCTGCAAGCTAAAGCGCCTGCTCTGGCAAATGCAGGGAGCAGACCTCGATCTTCAGCATCACATGCCAGCTGGCCTGTCCCCAGGCGTGCTGATCCTGCCACTGAGACCGGGCATGGTGGTGCACGCCTGTAATCCCAGTTCTGGGGAGGCTGAAAACAGGAGGATCACTGTGAGTCTGAGCTGTGTAGTGAGACCCTGTACCAAATACATAGAAAGAAGAGAAGTGACCAGTTATGTTTATATCTGGGACGACTACAGCCTCTTCAATTTAATTATTAATTAATTAATAATTAATTAATTTTCCAGAAGGTTTCCAAGTTGTTTAAATGCCTACCTCCAAGGCAATATCTGCCTTGGGATTTGTTGTGAACTTGGCATTTAATCTTTTTAGGAGCTGACCTTGGCTATTACCATTTATATCACATAGATCCTGATAAATTTCAAGTAAGATGTTTTTAATTTATGCTTTAAGTTTTGTGGTAAATAGCAAGTGTTCAGGGAACATTTATTTAATAAATAATTAAATAGATCAAATAGTATATTTTGCACAGTATTTTTATTTTGGATATTTGATTAACAATAAAAGTTTCCTTTGAAATTTAAGTGGAGTTGATCCAAGGTCATTTTCAAAAAGAGATATAAAATTTTAGCAGTTATGTTTTTCTCTAATTCTTAAACTTGAGAAAGTAATACCTGCTGCTCTTCCTATGACATGCGTTGAAGTGATTGTGGACGGCACTACAATTATTAGAGCTCATTCAGATGAATGCTGTAATGGCGTAGACTTCTAGGTCACGCGGAAGGTCACAGCAAATTTGAATCAATCTCCAGTAGTTTTTCCACATCGCACATGAAAGTGCAATCGGCTGGATTCTAACCACAAGGTGCTCCAGTGCTGCTGCAGCTCTGCAAAATTCCTCACAATTGTAAGCCTTCTCTGTGCAGTTTCACTGAATTTGCTTTTTGAGGTTCGTAGCTGCACCTTCCAAAGAAATGTTTTGTTATGGTAAAGGGAAACGGAAACGTGAGAAATAGAAACAGCCCAGTCTGAACTCAGAAGGGATAAGCGGAGGTTAAGAATAATTATAGGGCCAAGGTGCATAAGGGGTCTCTGAGGAGGAATAAGGAGGCCGAAGGAGCTCGAAAGGAAGCACGGGAGAGGCCTCACTGTGAAAAACTACTGGAGAGTTCAGTGCGTGGCTGGGCTGAGTGGGTGGGGAGGAAGGAAGGAACAGGAAGAAACCTGGAATAATAACACAGCCTGGAGGGGAGTTGGAAAGAAGAGACCGTGGTAGGCGAGTAACTGAGCTCTGTGTGTAGGAGTCCGTGTGAGCGCATATCCTTCCCAAGGCAAGATGAGGGAAGTGGGCGGAGCTGGACTGTGTTCTGAGTAAAGCTGCTAAACCTTATAAAACAGTAGTTTGTTACACTCTTCAAACTTGTACTTAATGAAACTGTAAGTAGTGCTAATTTGCTGAAACAATTTGAATTAAATATATAGGTTAGAAAAATTATTTTGCATGGGCTAACCTTTGTCTTTGAAAATAATGGGTCTGCTTCTGACATCATTTCTGTGTACATAAATACAAGAGGATACTCTCAAATCAAACATGATTAAGAATAATAAATAGGCTATGCAGTGAACTATTTCTACTTTATTGCAAAGCAATAGTTTTTATCCAGAAGATAAGCATATTTTGATATTCTCTGCAACAAATGGGTACTGGAGAAAGGTTTTACATTGTATTATGTAGTTTCAGGGACTTTTTATAGTAAATGCTGTGCATGGATGTGTTTGGGGAATCTGTAAACTCACTTAAACTTTGAACACCCATTATGACAGGAAACAAAGAACTAAAAATATTCTCAAATATAAAACATTGAAAAATATGCTGATTGTAAGTGATCTTAGGGAGAAGCAATAAAATACCATTAAAAATATAGAATCAAGGCTATTTAAAGTACACTTCCCATTAGAAAATTTTGAAATGAATCCAGCGCAGGAGGTAGGCATTTAAACAAATTGGAAACCTTCTGGAAAAACACTCATAACCTTCAGGCTATAGAGTCTAATCATAAGTTCAAAGACTTTTGACTTATAATGGAAAGTCAGTTGGCAAAAGAATAAAATAAATAAATAAATCTTGTTAAAAGTGTCAACTTTCAGTAGGGTAGTTTAATTTTATAGTTTTGTATACAAATATGAGTAAAAAATATTACAATAGGTTTGGTGTTTTTTTTTTTGTTTGTTTGTTTGTTTGTTTTTTTGGCGGAACCGTGGATTGAACTCAGGCCCTTGCGCTTACCAGGGAAGCGCTTATCCCACTGAGCCATCTCCCCGGCCCTAAAATAGGTTTTAAACTCTAGAAATACACACGTATAAAAAAAAAATCTTACACCAAATTTCATGAGCTTCTGGGATTCCTGAGTCCAAACCCAATGATTGGTCAAATTTTAGTTAACTGAAAGCAATGTTACTAATTGTCAAATCTAAATGTTGTCTAAAATACAGGAAGAAAACAATCAGAAGTGTGAATTCCCTTTTACTGCTCTCAATAAAATGCTATGATAAGCATGTATCCCATATTTGTCAGCATGTTAAAGGCTATAAATTTTAAAGAAACAATGTATTCAATGCATGACATTTTATATTTCAATTATGTTTCCAGGGGCCCAGGAGATGGCTCAGTGGAATAAGCGCTTCCCTGGTAAGCGCAAGGGCCTGAGATCAATCCCTAGTTCCATAAAAAGAAAAAAATCAATTATGTTTCCATTACCTAAAGCATTGCTGTCGTTGTTGTTGTTGTTATTTACATTGTCCCTTGTTTTTTTCTGGTAGACAGGAAGTATTTTCTTACAGTTAGGAGACAGTTTGTTTTTGATTAAAAATTATTTATTCTCACAGAACTTAATTCCATCTCTGTTTGTATGGGAATGAGAAGAGAGATATTTTAGATAATATATATTCTTTATATTTTGTTCCTTTTCTTCTCTAGTGAAAAATTGCTAAATTTCAACACCTCACATAAAAAATAAGTGTAGCACAATAATTGCTATAATTTGCTTTAATGGCATCAAATGAACATACAAAGATAAAATTGTCTTAAAAATAGCTTATTGTGTTCTCTTTTATATAAGTGTGTATTATTTTTCTTTGTGTTACCCTGAATACATGTTTAATAAACATGAATGTAGACAAGTAAGGATTTTCCTTCAACAACAATTAAAAAATGAATAGGTTTCTTTTAGGGTGACAGAAGAGTGAGGCTTCCAGGTGTTGACTGTATCTCACTTTGTATGGTGATTACACAAGTGTATATGTATATTTATATACTTTTCAGAAAAATAAGTATTTTGGAAAAAAAATTGACCTAGTTATACTGTATAATTTATTTACTTGGTACATATGCCCTTCAGTAAAATGTTAGATTAACAAACTGAAATTTGTGACTCATGCTTCTAATCCCAGCACTCTCAGAGGCTGAGGCAGAGGATAACATGGTGGATTTCAGCCTTTGTCCTTTAGTAATCTAGAGGGACTGTCTCAAAGACAGGCTTGCATGAGGGGTGTAAGGATATGGTTCAGTGAAAAGCCCATGAGATTTAGCCCTATTAATGGGGGAAGGAAAAACAAAGATTAACAAATAATACCAGGAACATGAATTATGGGTGAATAAAATCAGACTGATAAAATACACAACCAAATTTAGAATTAGGAGTAGAGAAGCTATTACTGAGACTGTCAGCTTAAGCAGGTGACCTTACACAGTTTGTGGCTGGCTGTTTCACATGAGGGAGAATGTTGAATTACAAGCTCACCAGTTGTGAGATAATTGCCTCACTTCTCCAAATCTGTCTTTGTCCTTCCACGTGTTGCTGTTCTGTGATGCAAGCTGACTCCATGTTAGACTTTGCCAATTTAAGGGTTTGGAGAGATACTGTGAAATCGGAACATGAGAGAGGGACTTGGCTTCAATTTTCTGCATACTGGTAGGTAAGGGACTAGGTACTTTCACTTCATGACACATGCAGAGTTCACAATTTCTGGCAAGACGCTTCCATCCAGCAGAACACACAGGGGGACTCTGCAGCCTGTACCCTTTTCACTCTTTCATTTGGAGGCAGGCATTGATTACTCATGCAGGCAATAGAGCAAGGCAATAAAGTTTACTCCTGACTTAGTTACTTTCTCATTGGCAGAAGAAAATACCTAACATAAACAAGTTAGAAGACACAAAGTTTATTTTAGCTCACAGGTTTCTGGGTGGTTCATTCCACAGTCAGCTGGCTCCAAGGCAGGGGGCATGGAGCAGGAGAAACAGTCCATGGCATGGCAGGCAGGAGGCAGCAAGCAGCAGCTCACATTTCCTTCCTGTTTATGCCATTCAGGCTCACCTGGGTTTCTGCCACCCACACCCAAGGAAAGCTTCTGCCTTCAGCATATCTCTCCAATCACACCAGCACTATACTAAGCCAATCAGTGGACTAATTCAGTTATCACACCTTTAATCCTGTATCAAACACCCATAATCCTCCACCATTAAAAACCCCACCTATGAATGCAAACATAAGCCATAATAAGTTTCAAAATAAAGACCTACATCTGTAAAATGTTAATATTATGCCCTAACAGTTTTAGCTCACAAATAAATTGGTTTTTTTTTCCATAATTTTATTGAGAAATAAATAGCAGTGAGACAGTTTCAAATCAAATTGGT
>NDGM011135085.1:0-14946 GCA_002564305.1 Octomys mimax | reverse complement strand
TAAGCACAAATAGACCAATATAGGCTTTAATCATAGGTGATAAGCTTTGGTAAATTGCAGGCCACTCTAAAACCAATTAACCAATTAAGCTATAACCAATTAAATTGCCTGTATATGTCACTTTTGCTTTGTTTAAAATGCTGTCAGGTCACATTGTTGGCTGCAGTCCCTGGCACCTGCTTTGGTTTTAGGACTATTTCGTTCACATTTTTTTCTTAATTATTTCTTCTTTATAATTGTTCAAATAAACTCTATAAACTTAATTGGCCTGAGGAATTTTCCTTCTAAAAGATTGTCAGGGATTTCATCGCTGCTTGAAATTTAACTAGATGAAAAATGTATGCATCCTATATTCAAAAGCATTTTTCTTGTCATCGGATATACATTTCCAAGACAGGCCTCCAGTAAAAATGCTCAAGAAATTCCAACTCAAAATTCATAAACTAAAAAGTGGTGCAAATTCTTAATGAAGTTTTCAGATAATTATTTGTTGACATTAACATGCATATTTTTTCCTTTAAGAAACCAAAAACCTTTGTGGAAAATGAGGACAAAGGCAAAGTCTTTTTGCCTTATAATTGATCTTTCTGATAATTTGTTCATAAAAAACTAGAATTTCCCACTGTGGAATCATTTCCATGGTTACCTATTGATTTCCTATAGGAAGTGCATTGTTTACACAGCCATCATGTCCTTATTGTGGAAAGTAAATCATCATCAGAGGTTTGCTTTATCTGCAACCTGAGGCTTGAGCTCTGCAAAATTACCAGAATGAGAAAAATAAATGAGTCATGCAAGTTGGTTTTGCATGAATAAGTGATTAATCCTCTCTTTCAACCTTGGTGGGAAAGAATGCAGAATTAATGTCATTCTGTGCAAATAGAGCCTCACTTTCCTGAATTCTGACCTAATTATAGGCATTTTGCAGCAAAATACATGTGAAGTTTCTTGTAGATTTTTAAAATTCTTCTAAGATTGTTACTGAAAGTCAGAAGCAAATTTCTCTTCATAAGCTTTAAATGTAGATGCATATAAAACGAGTGATTTTTTTCCAGTTTCCTTTAGAACTTTCTATATGTTAGCATCTGAAAGATGTATGAATTTAATTGTCCAAAACAGGTCTTACCATTGTTCATCAAACAGCCTAGTTTTTGGTTTAGAACAGAACCCGTATAGCATCTTTAGCAGCTTCATCTGATTACTCTCTTGGAAGAAAGATACCTAAGATACCAGTCTCAGCACAGTGAAGAAGTGAGCACACTATTCAACACATTAGCTAAGACACTCAAAACTCTACAACAACATTAACAAAATGAAATTCTGTTAATCAGGGACAGAAAATAACAATGTCATTGTATAGAAATACACTTTAGTTCTGTGCTAGATTCTTAGGTCTCTACATTCAAAAATATTTCACCCCGTGGTTAGGAACATTCAACATAAACACAGAACAACCAAATAATTCCATAAGGAAGCAGAGATAACCTTCAACTGGAAGATAATCAAAAAAGGATTCTTGCATAGGAAAACATGTATTTTGCATATTTCAAGGAGCTCTACCAAAGCAGTGAGATTTGAATAAGTTTAAGTGGAAAATTATATTAGCCCCACATTTAGTGAACTTTTACTATAGAACAAGTACTCCAGCAAACCCCTTATACACCTTATCTTCTTTGACCTTCACAACTATGCAGTGGTTGGGCAAGCTATTACCTTCTCATTTTCATAAGTAAAAGAGCTAAGGTTAAACAACTAGTGTCACGTACCTAGTAGCATTGATTTCAATGTAGATTGTTTCCTGGGTCTACAGTGGTAGTCATAGCATTCCACACAGGGATAAACAGGGAGGATAGTGGCAAGACAGGAAATCACACAGCAAGAGGGGGCAGAGGGTAAATCAACAGCTAAGTGATGCAGGTAGAGTAGGGGACAGCCTGGGAAACAGAAAGCTCTGAATGCCATTCTTGGTAGGTTAAGACAGGAAAATTAAACCCTAATTGAAAAAGGGCCAATTAATTTAGGTGGCTTTGAACTGTAATGCAAAGGAGGTCTTAATCACAAGAAAGGTAAGTGCTTTGTTATACAACCTTTTAATTAGCAAAAAAACTACCCAGCCTGGAAGAGTTATCAACAAAAATCAAACATTTGTTCATGCTGTTAAGAAAGAGAAAACAACAGAGAGAGAGAGAGAGAGAGAGAGAGAGAGAGAGAAAGAGAGGCAGAGACAGACAGAGACAGAGACAGAGACAGAGACATAGAGACAGAGAGAAAGAGAGAAAGAGAAACAACCCTCTGATCCCTCCCCAGTAGAAAATCCTCACTTGAAATATTCTCTATCTTCCAGGTCCAGACTAGAGATAAAAAGCCTAAGAAAGAACAGATGGAACTAAAAACAGAAAGTCCCTGATGAAAGAAAAAATGCACAGCTGGAGAAGGGAATAAGAACAAAGTCTTTTGAAATGTAAAGTTATCTTTGCTCCTGAATTGAATATACAAAGTGATTCTGGTCACTATTTTCTCAGTGCTAAAGTGACTTTATCTTGTATTAGTGGAGATTTGTGTCTGGGAATAATCATACTTCTTTCAGCATGAAGTCTCTTTACAGAGACAGATCAGGAATAAGGACCTGGAGCATGTGCATTACTTTACCCATGAACAAATGCAGGTCAGAATCCCAAACTCCACTGACATCTCCAATTGGTATACATGGGAATTAAACCAAGAGGAGTTAATAGAAAGGCCACTGGTCCAAGAATCAGGAAGTTTTTCTGTTTCCTAGGAGAAGGTAAATTTATTTCTGCAAGATAACCAGAGAATTAGTAGAGGACCTGTACCATGTTTCCTGCTTCTTAGGAGAATAAGCTTCTCTCAACCTTTTTAAGTTCAAAAGGAACCAGACCTTTACTCAAAGCCTACTTTGCTACTTGTCAGATGTGTAATGTTAAGCAGCTCATTATATACTTGCCATAAAGATAGATAAAACAATTCTGCATTCACCAAGAGCTAAAGTAAATAAGCACAGACAGGTAGACAAGCTCAAGGATAAGAGGTCAGGGTTAAATTAACTGTCTGCCCAGCACCAGGCTCATAATGGAAGGTAGCATGTGTCACTGCAGGAAGGGAAAGGTGCTTCTTCTTTTACAGCTGCTACATTTGGCTTGATCATTTAGGAGGAAAAGAAGGAACCTCATAGAGCACCTTCTTATGCTAGTAGTATTTATTGTTCACTCAAAGCCATCCGCTGTGCTTATAGCCTTTTACACATTACCTCATTCAATCCCCCAATAAGCCTGTGGATTATTTTCTCAGTTGCACAGATGAGAAAAATGAGCCTCAGAAAGTTTAAATCATTTGCCCAGATCCTAATAGAATACCTAGGCCCAAGCTACCAGCAAACCAAGAAGTTGTTATATGAACAACCACATGTCTGAAGCTTTTCCAGTATTTTTTGGTCTGAATAATCTGAACATTGTCTGATATGAAGTGGAAGGTCCTGGTAGTCTGTAAATAAACATTAGTGGAAAGCAATCATTTCCATTCTCCATGAAGGAGAATTTCTAAATTTTCTTTGGAGGCACTAGAATGATGTGGTAATTGCAATGAAATAAGAGATGCCTTTCCTGACCTTAAGAAACTATATTTTAATAGGAAATTGGCAAGGAAGCAGAGTCTAATTAGTTTTCACATTGCCGAGACAAAAACCCAACACCTAAAGCTAAAGGAAAGAAGGTTTATTATGACTCACTTGTAAAGATTTCAGTCCATAATCAGCTGACTCCAAGGCGGGGAGGCTTGGCAAAGGGGCATCACAAAGGAGAAGAAATAGTTCTTGGCATGGAATGTGGAAGGCAGGAGACAGCAGAACAGCAAGCAGCAAGTGACAACAGCAGCCCAGTTGCCATCTCTTATGTTCTATCTAGGCTATGCTCCCTCAGAGTGAGTAACACTCATAACTCATAACCATTATCTGCACCTAGAACTGTGCCAAACCAATCAGTGGACTAATTTAATAATCATACACTCTTAGTCCCAGCAATATACACTTAATCTAAGAATCACATACTCTACATTCACCCACCTCTGAAAGGCCCCACTTATGACTGCATGAGGCTTTGGGAGGTTATCTAAACACAGCCATAATAGCATCTTTTGCTGACATGTATTTATTTGAGTACTGAAAATGTACAAAGGAAGCAGACAATACAAATACGACCGCAACTGGGGAGGAAAGAAAGGATACACACAGGATATCATTTGGCACCTATGTGCAAGGCACTCCTAGTCAGCATATGTCCTTGGCTCCTAATTCTCCCAACATCCAATTGTAGTTGTCATAGCCTCTATCATACCCCTGCCCCAAATCCTCCAGTGCATCATCCAAATCCTCTCATTTAGGCTGATGTGGTCCTGCAAAATCTGCTTTTTACCATCGTTGGCATATATTCTACCACATGAAATCCTCGCTGTACCTTGAAGATGCCAAGCTCATACGAATTACAGGGGCCCAGCTGTTTTCTCCATGTTGAATGTTCTCCACTACCTCCAGATATCCATCCACATTTCTTATTTCCTTCCATTCACCCTGATCACTGCAAAAGTATTCTTCCATGTCATGGCTGGTTTCTAAATGTTCCCCAAAAGCCTCATGTAGTCATAGGTAGGGCTTGCCAGAAGTCACTGGACTTAGAGTATGTGATGCTGGGATTGACTTGTAGTGCAATGCTAGGATTAAGGCTGCCTCACCCTGTGTGTGAGGGCAACCCACCGTAAGAGTGGCTAGCTTGGATATAATATGAGGAATAGAAATAGAGCTGCTGTGACCAGTTACTTCTCCCTGTTGCTGCTCCAAAGCTTTGCTGCCTTCTTGCCCTCTGCCTGCCATGAACTGCTTCTCCTCCATGATGCCACTCTGCCCTCCCACCCTGCCTTGGAGCCAGCCAAATAAGAACAGAAACTTTTACAAATGATGAGCTATGATAAGCTTTTTCTCCTTTAATTTTGGGCATCAAGTATTTTATCTCATGAAAGACAAAAATAACTAAGACATTATATAAAGTAACTCTCTCTGATTCCCTTGTTAGCCCACCTCTCACCTTCACTTTCTGTCTCATTGCTCTGCTATAATTTTTTGAGAAATTTATTACCATTTAACTTGTTTTACATTTTGGTTTTTTTTTTTCTATCTGCCCACATTTCTACTACAGTACAGGCTTTATGACAGCCATGACTTTGTTTGATACGTTTCTACAATGTGAACAGTGCCTGGCACATAATAAACCCTCAAAAAATATGAACAAGCTAAATCTGATCAAAGCACCTTTCTAGCAGATAAGATAATATGGCATTTGCAAGATGAGGAAATTTGGGCTTAGAAAAGTTAAGAATGAGACCAGTTCTTTCTCATTTGCTGCTCAAATAGATAGCACACAAAGCAATGAAGAGTGCAAATAGATAACACACAAGGCAATAAAAACAAAGCAATAAATGGATGGCAGAATCCATGTATATCTCTTGGCACCATGCCTCCCTGTAATATGTGTTTACTAGCAGTGAATTATTTATTTTAATACTGCAGATCATAATAGTAATAATACTAAAATTTTACAGGAAAATATCACAAGAAAAGCTCAAAGAATAAGTTGGCTTTTCTCAGACTATATTTTCTAGTTAGTATTATTCCTGTGTCTGTGTCAACAAAAATAGTGTAAACTTACTCAATCATAGGGCTTCTAGGAGATGCTCTCCTTTCAAGAAAAACATTATTTACAGGTCAAAAACAATGTGCTTCATCCAAAAACTAAACACCTTTCTGTGCAACTCACAAATTTGTTAAGAATATTAATACTTAAACTTCAGGAATGATGTCTCATATGCAATTTAACTTAGACTCAGTTTTGAACTCTCTTCTCTGATCTGATAATTGTAGTTATTTTCATGTTGAGCAAACATTTTCATCATGTTTTACATAGCTGCCAGGACTGGCCAAAAACAAAGTACCAACAGTATGCAACAAAACTGGATTTACACAAGATGGGTGACTTGAAACACACCATTTTAATTTGACAGTAAGATTTAGCCTTCTGAAAGAAAAAAAATCAAGTGATAAAATTGAAATCCTCAAAACTATAGAAAAATAAAGACAGTGTTCATGTGTTTTCAAGATTCTTTTGTGGCCATCACTGAGAAGGAATGGTTACTTCTAGTTCTATTACAAACCTTATCTTTATTTTGGGGATTACTTAGACACAGTTACTATTGCCAAAAATACAATAATACCTTCATGTATTCCATACCTATCCATGATAGATCAACCTATTTCTGAGAAAAATAGGACAGGAAATAAAGGATGTTACAAAGAGTAAAGAGACGGGATAAATTAGACAGTATGATCCATGTATTGTTGCAGATTTCCTCTAAGATCAATTCTGCAGCAATCACTTATAATATACTGGGCTTAACTGTTTCTCTGGAAAGGAAAAGGTTGATATCCCCAGGACTTGTTCCATGAAGCGATACCCTTAGGGGAAATCTGGATTCCTGCAAAGTCCCAAGGAAACCAACAATGAGCTAATGCTTCAGAAAATTAATCCTGATTGGTGGCAGCAAGTCTTGGGCTTCAGTCCCACCATCATGCCAACTTCCCCAGCCATGAGTGCTGATGTAGCAAATCCTGCTGGTGGCTTGCTAGGCCATACAGCTGCAACCACAAGGCTTGGATTGCAGCCCGTCAATCACTCCAGAGGATGGTCTGGTATGGCCCCAATTATAAATGCTGAATTAGCAACACAGAGCTAGGGCCAACTCATATGCTGGCTAGCTCCTATCTGCAGTGAGGTGGAATCAGTGCTTGCCTAATAATTCAATTTAAAGCCCAAAACTCCAAGAGTTGACCTCTTTCTTCCAGATTTTGAGTCACAGCCATGTTATATACTCGTGTTACACTAAATGTGATGAAGAAAGGCAAAACTACATATTGGCTGCTTCATGTTTTCCTAATGTTTTTCCCCTAAATCCAATGTATGTACATCTGACCACTTTGCTTGTTTCACAGAAAACCTACAAGTGGGGGGTGGGGGGTGATACGCTTCCTAATAACCATTTGGAGTCTGCTAAAATTAAAATGCATTTTATATATACATTTATATACATTCCCTCCACTCGTTATTTCTCTTCCTTCTCACATCATGGTTCTCTAAATAAAAAATATATATTCCAAATGTCTGAATATGTGTGCATGTATGCCCTGTGTCTGTCTGTATGTCTACATAGTAACAAGTTTACACTTCTATGTCTGAGTATTTTAAGGTCTCATGCTAAAGGCTTTTATTCTGTCTGAAAAAAAAAAAATACTGTGGGATTTTTCTCACAGCTCTTATGAAACCTACGTGAGACTTCCAGGAGCAAGACATCTGGGCAGCTAGCCTGAGCAGAGCCAAGCAAGAATTTCCCAGGGAGAGTGTGGGAAATTCTGCCTCTGTCCTGCCTCTGTGCCCCATGGGACTGCGGCTCTTCCAGGTACCCCCAATCCTTCATTTCTGGGTAAGCTCTCCATCTAGAAGTTCCATCATGCCCAGTTTGCTTTTTAATGATTCACTCTATTCAGAATATGCACAGAGACTCTTATAGTGGACTGTATTGAAAATTAGTCTTACTATTATAGCTCATTTATCATGAAAATTTGGAGTAATGTTCTGCCTTAGTTTTCTGATTACCACAATATTCTTTCTTGCCTATGCCCTATCTATTTCAGAGCAGGGGATCTGCTATCAAGGGTGGGGTGGGATTGCAAGATCACATGACTCTCTCTGATCTGGATACAACTAGAACTAAAGGAGCAGAGATTCACACTGAGCTCTTTGTGCTGCTGCTCTTAACCCAGTGTTCTTTCCCACCAAAAAAGAAGCTACTTTCTTTTTATCTGTTCTGTTTGTTTAAAACAGAAATTAAAAAACCTGTTCTGTCTTGTCATCTGTTACCTGTTATGGGTTGAATTTTGTTCCTGCACCCTGAAAATTAGATGTTGGAATCCTAAACCCTGTATTTCAATATAGCATTCAGATCTTAATTAGACATAGAATCTACACATGGGTAATGAAATTAGTTGGAATCGTTAATGAGGTACATAAACTAATGAAACTGGTATTCTTAGAGAAAGGGGAAAATTGAACACCAAACAAAGAGACACAGAGAAAATCTGATGTGAAGAGACAGATTAAAAACAGTCATCTACATGTAAAGGAAAAGGGCTGGAGCAGATCCTTCCCTTACAGCTCTCAGCAGGAGCCAGTTCTGCCAGACTTTTAGCCTCCAAAACAGTGAGACAATGTATTTCTGTTGTTAAGCCATCCAAGTGATGGAACTCGGTTGCAGCATCCCAGAAAATGGGATCCATGGCTTCCAACTCGCAAGTCCATATCTCTAAATATGTTTGCAGCTGTCCAACTGTTCAGTGTACAGGCCCAAAGGGCAGTCTCTCCAGGATGCATTCTAATATGGAACATCACTGGCTCTACACAGCCTCACATAATATTGCAATTTGGGTGGATAGAGCATAATAGATGCACAGAAGATCAGGAAACACCTGTTATATGAGACTGTTAAATTGGCTCTAAATTAAAAGATTGCAAAAGTTAGGGAGTCACTACCAGGTTTGTTTCTGAGTTCTTACCAATATGTAAACTTAGAGACCATGGTATACAGGACTGTGTTTAAATAAAAGAAAAATAGAAAAGCAGAGAGTTAATCTGTATGCTAACCTATGAAAAACCTCATATGAATATCAAGTGGACAGATGTTGGATTTCTGTGGAAAGCTGGTGAATCTAGTACCCAGGATAGACCACTACTCTCTGATAAGAAAATGCAGATGACCTAGTAAGTAAAGTTGTTCCCAAAATGGAATGAGTTTCCTCACCTAGCATTTCTAACACAAGGCTTTTCAACCAAATATTGGGTTATGCAACCATCCATCTGCATAATAAACACTTATTGAATAACATGCAATATCATGGGTCTTGGAGGAATATAAAGAATAGTCGCTGTCAAATCGGTCTTGCTTTCAATGAATTTCAATTCTATTAAGAAAAAGTAGACATGAAAAACTATAACACAGAATAGAAAATTATTATCATAGCATCAAACAAAAAGAGAGCATTAAAATGCCAGAAGAGTTCAGGAAAGGTTAGAAAGGAAGATATTATAGGAGTAATGACATTTATGCTGCATGAATGGCATTACAGCTAGAGAAAATGGCATAAGCCAAGACAAAAAGGAAAAGTTTAGGACTAGTGCAGGGTATATTTAGGGGAGCTAAAAGGTACAACTAGAAAGGTAAACTGTATTTCATTTATAGAGAATTTAAACCACTGAAGCATAATATAAATATGATTATAAAGAATCAGAGCAGCCAAATAGATGTGCTGCTTAAGAAATACTGGGGATGAAAAGTCACTGTTAAGGGACTTCTGATGTTTCCTTCTCAGATCATATGAGTTTCTGATTCATGTTGAGTAAGAATAACAAGCCCTCTGGATAGGCAGGGACTGCACTGGCTGAGAGAGGGCTCACCACAGAGAAGTTACAAAATCCTTCTGGAAGTACAATTATATTTTAGGTGATCTCTGAGAACACAAAGTTCAAACAACTAAAGAGAATAAATAATCCAAGACAAATGGGGGCTCTTCCCTTCCTGAAGATTCCTCTGGGCAAGAATCCAGTTCAGAGACACTATGAACTTGTTTTCTCACAAATTATTATATCTCAGCAAAAAATAATATTTTTCCCCTTTGCCTCACTTCTTGACATAATTGGAAGTCTCTTCTGATATCTGATAGTCTCATAAAAAAGCTGAAGGGAAAATAACTATTGTGAGATAACAGATATAAACTAAACTCCATATATCTTTGGCCAGATTAAATCCGTTCCATTTACAGTGAACTTTAGCTGTGTGAAACAACGATTTGCAAAGTGACTAGGAGGGAATTGTGAAATCCACTGAACTGGATTTGATGCAAAATGACATTCCTACAAACCGTGATTATAAAACTGCAAATGTGTTCCTATATTCTGCAGACATATAACTAAAATTTCCTTCTTTTCCTTCCATAGGAATTGATAAAATGTATTGTTCTACTTATACAATCTTTGTTCTTATAAACGATGATCAAGTTGATGTATGGTTTCCAGAAATGTACCATGAGTGAACAGATGTATATGTAAAGACACAAGTACAAATATGTTCACTGAGGTCTTGCCTCAGATAAAGATTTAAAATAATATAAATATCCATCAGAGGAGGATTCTTGATTATAGTAGCATAATATATTACACTCAGCCAATAAAAAGAATGAAACGAATAATTTAAATGCACTAATAAGAAGAGAAGACCTTGTGTTAACCATGTGTTCATTAAATGCTGCTAAGACAAATAAATAAATTTAAAGAAAAAAATCCAAGGCTGGGGAGATAGCTTGGTGATCTATGCACCTGCCTGTTAAGCACAAGAACCTGAGTTCAATCTCTGGTCCACATGCCATGCCGACCCCAGAGCCCTGAGAATGCAGTATTGGCCACCAAACCTGGGTGTGGTGGTGCATGCCTGTAATCCCAGCACTGGGGAGGCTGAGACAGGAGTATCACTATGAGTTCAAGCTGTGTAGCAAGACCCTGAACCAAATAAACAAATGAATAAAAGATTTTTTAAAAACACATTTAAGTTTATAAAAATACATGAGTGTATGTATGAGAAAGTGGGGAGAGAGAGAGAATCTGATACCTGAAATATCATGAGCCAAGTTAGAAGGGGTCATCAGTAGAAGATGGGAAGTAGAAAGTTCATTTTCTACTTTATAAACTTTTGAGTAGTTTGAATTTTGTAACACATATCATTTTTATAAAGAGAAAAACAGTTTTATCACAAAAGAAATACAAAAATTGAACTCTTTCTAGTCCTCAATTAAAATTTGCAATTTGATTATCATTTATATCAGACACTATTTAAGACCTTTTTAAGTATTCTGAAAAAATCATGCCATAATAAGCTAGTAGACATAGTAGAAATATTGATTTAAGAGTCAAAAGTTTTCAATTATGAGTCCCATATCTCTATTTTTCTCTCTCAGTTCCTCAGAATTCAATATACGTAGATATTTCTTTAAGCTTTATGCAAGTTCATAAATAAAATGTTCATTTTATGGCAGAAATTCTAGTTATGCTCCCTATGCTTACCAATACTTTGCCATACTTTGTTATACTTACTGGCTGCCTAAGCTTCTCTGTATCCTAACTGGGAACAAACATCCAGGGATTCAATTCTCCATTATTAGAAATGGCCAATGATGAGACCCACAAAGTAACTATTACCCAAGAACTGAGTTACATAGTAAAATATGTCTCTGTCCTAGACCTCCAAACAGTATTATAAGTACATTTTACATCATGAAAGAACGTGAGGGACAAGAGAATATATAATTCATATAAGCTTGTAGTTAGAAATTTTTTCAAAAATTCTAGAATCATCTCCAGCCCCAATATACACATATACATCATTTATTAGACAAGAAGTTAATAGAAGACAAGTAAAGGAATCAGCACACTCTCACAATTTAAAAGTTAAAGATTCAGTATTATAAGTGCAATCATATCTGGAATGAATTTAACCCTCTAGAGCTTTCAGACTTCAGGCTAAACTTACGGGTCAAGTTATAAACAGTACTTTGATCTCCCTCCACAGCCTTCAGTTGGATGAATCTGTGTGTGACACCTCCCACAGCGTAGTGCATTTTTCTGAAACCACAAATGTTAAAAGAATGACGACTTCTACTTTCACACCCCATACATGTAGACTCACTGTAATACATCTTTTTGTCTATTTTGAAGCTATAATCACATTGAATTTGTGAATCAGAATTATCCCCATCACTGGAAAGGGGCAAAACAAGCTGCTTTGAGAAGAAAGAAAAATTTTAAGCTAGAATTGACATGAAAGTGCAGGGCAACTGTGTTTACTAGAAAGATCATGAAACTAGGGAATAGAAGACTTATGTCCAACTTCAACTCTTGCTTCTTACTTGTTGTAGGAACTTGGTAAATCTATTAAGGGTGTGTAGGCCTGGTTAACATATGTATGATTTAAAGATCATTCTTTCATTCAATAAATATTTGAGTGTCTTCATATTCTAGGCATGCACAAGATGTAGAGAATACATTGGTGAGGCCAACCAAGTCCAGTAAGTCCTTTCTGTCATGAAGATTTTGTGTAAAGAGAGAGTTAAATATTGAATAATTATAGAAATAAATGGATGAGTATTGGAAGACAAATAATGCAGTTCTTTAATAATGCAGAAAAATATAACAAAAAATATCTTAACAAGTTTGGTATAATTGCCGCTTTCACTTGAATTTGATAGATGAATGACCATAAACTCAGTAAAAAAAAAACCAAAAAATGGTAAAGCAAGAAGTGAAGAAAATTTAACTAAAAAGGGAATTTCAGGAAGAGGTAGTACCAATGTCAATTGCCTTATGGTAGCAGGAATCATAGCTAGTTTGAAGAATTGCAAGGTCATTGAAAATGGCTACTGAAAAGTTTAAAGCACAGGAGTGAATATTACAGAGGTAGAATTACAGAGATGATATGAAACAGGACATACATGGAATATTTCTTTTACTATAGAAGCACTAGATGTATTACATGTTAATAAGAAGATAAAAGTAATAAATTACCTGAAAGAACTCTCTATTCAACAAAATCATTAAAAGTATTAGCTGATATCATTAGTGACTAACATAGTCTACTAATAAAGGCAAAGATGGAAATATAAGAGCATCATCACGACTTTTTCAAGATGAAAATCTTCTAGAAAATGAAAAAAACACATCCCGGCCCTGCTCCTGGGAGTGCACTGAGATGGCAATGGAGGATGGGTGTGGTGGTATGTGCCTGCAGACCCAGCACTTGGGAGGCTGAAAACAGGAGGATCACTAGAAGTCCAATCTGTATAGTGAGACCCTGTAGACCCTGTAGACCCCATACTAAATATAAAAATAAGAAAAGAAAAAGAACAAAATATATAGATTCAATATACTTTTAAGCCCTTCTTGTAAGATCTTGGCTTTAAAAAACAAATGGTAGGAATTGCCAGAAATATCCACTGCAAGTCATAAGCACACCCTAGCCAGTGTGGTACAGTTCAGGTGAAATGGAAGAATAGCAAATACCAGGTTTGTTCAAATGTAGGTGAATGGAAATATTTCAAAATGTAGACATCTAGCCAGGCATGGAGGCACATGCATGCCTGCAATCCCAGCACTCAGAAGGCAGAGGCAGAAAGATTGCCTGTATTCTTGATGTTTAAAATCAAGCCAGCCTGCACTACATAGCAAGACACTCTCAAAAACAATGCAGATATGTTACTCTGAAAAGTCATGATTCAGGTTTCAATTAATTTATAAGCTTACTTTGTCACATAACTGAAGTTTCTTCAATGAAATGGGTATTTGGCACTTGCATAAAATTTTTAAAAAGTAGCAACAAAATTGATTTAACAACATTGTGGGAAATTTGCATGAGGGTGACTGTCATCTCCAGTAAGGAAATTAATTAAAAGAAAATTGATTGTTGACATTTCTCCAAGTTTAGCCTAGGAGATCAAGCACAAAACTAAGGAAAAGAGAAAGTCAAGTTGATAGTCCAGAAATCATGAAGTGATTTAAAGCTTTCCGAACAAGTTGAGACACAAGAGGTTGCACCTGTGGAGTGTCATGTTTAGAAAATGCCAAGTAAAATCACCTAAAACTTAAGCAGCAAGGGATTTATAGGAAGATCTTCCCAGACAGCAATTGGAACAACTTAGTACAAAACAGGTTGAATTTATTCTTTTTTTATTCTTAAATATAAATGAAAATATAAAATAAATAAAAGGACCAAGGGTATGTAATCTACTGTATCTTAATCAATAACTAAAATCCTACCATTCCATGCAAAAGAAATAATCTAACATTTGGAAGAATTAAATTGTTAGATTATATTCAAAGATTCTTTATCTATATACAAGAAAAATTATATTAAAATATTTAGTATATTAATATTTAATTAATTATTTCCTCCATGGAAACTAGAAGCAGTTTGAAAAATTTAAAGGGAAAGATGATTTAATAAGTCACCTTGAAACACATACACTTCTAATTAACAAAAAAATCCTAAATAAAGATAAATAAGAAATTGAGGGAAATATTGCCAAAAAATACAGTAAACAATGGATTACTGACTTATTTTATTTTATTTTTAAAGAATAGAAAATAGTAACAAAAATAGAATTAGAAATGATACAAAATTTCACTAAATAAAACAATAGGAATTCAACAATGGTTACTGGATTGCATAAAGTTATCCTCAAATTAGTCATATACAGTACCAGATGCAAACATGCAAAATTGGCTTAAAGAAAGCAAAGCAAAATAACAACAAAATAGTTATAAGAAATTTAAAAGAGGGAAAAAAGAATAAAATATTATGAGCTGTAAAAGGCTCAAGTCAACAACTTCTGACATTGCCAGTTCTGTGGATAACCCACTACTGTTATGGACTATTGGACTATATTGGGTTATTTTCCAAATTTAAGCACCTACAAAATCTGAATGGCAATAGAACACCCATCTCTGGCAAAAAAAAGGGGGGAATAAAAATGAAGGACCATTTTGTAGTAAAAAAAAAAATATATATATATGCATATATATATATATATACACACACAAAATAGGACAGATATACAGCTACTTTCTTAGTTCAATAAGAAGAATTATTTTTACCAATACTGTTTATACAAGATATCATGTCTGCATCTTGTACTCTGAATAACTACTTCAAAGACAACAACATACAATTTATTAATTATTGTAACTGTCCTACTAACCTGTTTTGAAACTCTCTCATTGCTACTTCTTTCTC